>SKCR01052149.1:0-93963 GCA_019454045.1 Zanthoxylum bungeanum | reverse complement strand
GTTAATTAAATCGAATTTAAATAAATAATTGCGCCTAGAGCGAAATTATTATTTACGTCGCTAAGAACGAATTAATTCTAAAATTACTCGTTTGCCCGAATTAAAATCTAATTTTAATTTCGCGTCGAAATCGAATTTCGATTATATATCGAATATAATAATTTTACGATTAATTCCAAATTAATCGTTCTCTCTTTATATAGTACTTTATCCAAGATAAAGTCTCTCCGTAATTAATCCAAGATTAATCGAGTTTGAATCATACGTCATTGGTGAATCTTCGGGAAGCGACCCAAGAGATCTCTAGATATATTGGCAGTAAATCCGGTTGTCGAACTATCCGAACACGTACGTACCAAGTACTTCGTTTTTACCGATTTACAAGACAAGGTTAGCCTCTAGCAAAACGCCATGTCTACCCAATTCTCTAGAAATATTCTTACTGGAATATAAGATCTATAACAGGCGTAGTATACCGTAGTATAGTGTATACTGATCCAGTATCGGATGATCACATGTAAGGCCTGGGGCTGGAGATGTGTCTGCCCCGTACGATACATATATCGGACATCAAGCAACTAGTCTTTTTGAATCGGATAATCCTGACCTTGTCATATTATCCCGATGGTTGCAACCATTATAGAGTACTAGTTCTGTATCCTGCGCAATCATCATCTCCATATGTCTGAAGTGATACTTCCGTCTTGACATCACACCCAATACACTACGATTCCCGATAAACCTAGAAGAGGTGTACACAGAACCTGTTAAAGCCCTGGACGACCAAAACTAAAGTCTACCGATTGTCGCAGTACTAGCGATGCAAGTCTCAGGTTAAGACCATATGCACCTACCCTGAAGCGGACTCCCATAGACACGCAGACATACTACCAATGGGATTCCCGCGGGGTCTATCAAGAGCGAAGCTGTTTTCCGTACCATCGATAAAACATAACCTCCTACCGCACTTGCATAAGTATCCAATACTCAAATATATGAGAACTATGCTGTTGTGCCCTCACAACACGCACAAGTGCAGTACTAGTCTATTCCGCATTATCGATGTCCAATCTCGATAATACTACGACTAGGGATATTTAATGATTAAACCTTTATGGATTGATACTGTCTCATATCATCTCAATCCGGAATTAATCATAGGGACTTTTACCATTTATATATCAAAGTAAATAAATTACAAAACGGTAAAAGGCAATTTCATTACTACATAGTTAATTTTGTACAATAATACAATATCATTTACAAAATAGTGACGCTATGGGTCATTACTGTCTAACAGTTGCTCACGGCAGAGGAGGACCTTAGGAAGGGATTACCAACTCGCCCTCCTAGATCTACTTCTCTTTCAGCTTCTTCCCAAGGAATGTCCAAGGTTAAGAACAAGAAGGGGAAGAAGAAGAGGAAGGCAGTTGATCCTCAACAGCAGGCGAAGATAGCCAAGCCCAAGAGGGCTTCTGAAGACAAATGCCACCACTGCGGCAAGGTCGGGCACTGGAAGAGAAACTGTCCAGATTACATTGCTCAGATCAGGAGAGACAGAGCATCTACATCAGGTACTTTTATTTTTCCAGTTATTGATTTATCTTTGGCTTGTGAAGCCGTTACATCCAGCTGGATTTTAGATTCTGCTTGTCCCATTCACATTTGCAATTCGTTGCAGGTGCTGAAGGAAAGTAGGAGGCTGAAGCCAGGGGAGATGCAGTTGCGGTTCGGGAGTGGAGACTTTTTGGATGCAGTTGCAGTGGGAGTATGCGAGATCTCATTGCCGAATGGGACACTTTTGCTTAATGACTGTCATTTTGTACCAGGATGTGTCGCTAATATTATATCACTTTTTGTACTTGATACAGAAGGCTTTTGTATGAATATTAGAATAGTTCTTTGTATTTATATGATAAAAATAATATCCAGATCCTTAGTTGTCCAAATCAGCATGGTCATTATACATTGCAGACTTCTAAAGATATATTAAATACAAGAGTTAATAAACGTAGATTACCTGAAATTAATAATACTGAACTTTGGCATATGAGACTTGGTCACATTGGCGTTAAACGCCTTACCCAGTTGGTTAGGAATGGTTTGATACCAGATCTTACCATTGAATCCTATCCAACTTGTGAATCCTGTATTCAGGGTAAAATGACCAAGGCCCCATTTTCTGGTGTTGGACACCGTGCCATAACTTACTGGAACTCGTACATTCTGATGTATGTGGTCCACTAAGTCAAACTGCTCACAGTGGTTATTCATACTTCGTTACCTTTACCGATGATTTGTCACGGTACGGTTATGTCTATTTGATGCGACATAAATCGGAAACTTTGAAAAGTTCAAGAGTTCCGAAATGAAGTAGAAAAACAGACTGGGAAATATATTAAATGCCTTCGATCAGATCGAGGCGGCGAATATATGAGTGGTGAGTTCATGGATTATATGAAGGAGAATGGGATTCTCGCTCAATATACTCCTCCAGGTACCCCACATCACAATGGAGTATCTAAGAGGAGAAATCGGACTTTATTGGATATGGTCCGATCGATGTTGAGTTTCACAGATTTGCCCTATTACTTATGGGGTTACTGTCTCTTAACAGCCGCATATCTTTTGAATAAGATTCCTTCAAAGGCTGTTTCTACGACACCGTATGAGATATGGTTCGGTAGGAGACCGAATCTTAATTATATTAAGGTTTGGGGTTGTCCTGCCTATGTCAGGGTGACTCAGCAAAGTAAGCTTTCGCCTCGAGGGCAAAAGTTTAGGTTTGTTGGATATCCCTCAAATACGATGGGATATATGTTCTATGATACCGAGCATCGAAATGTCTTCGTAGCTCGCTTCGCAAAATTTCTAGAAGTAGAATTTTTGTCAGAAGGTAGTGATCATAGACGGGTTGAACTTGATGAAGTCCAACCTGAAAACAACGAACCAACGGAGGAACCTGAAGTTCAAGTAGATGAAGGACCTTCAACACACACACTCCGTAGGTCCGAAAGGGTATCTAGACCTCCTAAACGCTTGTATTTGATACAAGAAAAGAGTCTGGATGTTCTCTTAGTTGAAGAGACCGATCCTTTCACCTATAGAGAATCGATGTTGGACATGACTCCGTGAAATGGCAAAGTGCCATGAAATCCGAGATAGATTCAATGCATGAAAATCAAGTTTGGGACTTGATTCCGCTTCCCGAAGGAATTGTTCCTATCGGTTGTAAATGGGTTTACAAGAGGAAACGCGGGCCTGACGGTAAGGTTGAAACTTACAAGGCCCGACTGGTAGCAAAAGGTTACACGCAGCGACCTGGCGTCGACTACGATGAAACTTTTTCGCCGGTAGCAATGCTTAAGTCTATCCGGATTTTGCTTTCTATAGTTGCGTATCATGACTACGAGATTGGCAAATGGATGTCAAAACGGCTTTTCTAAATAGGTTTCTTGATGAAGAAATCTATATGGAACAGCCGGAAGGTTTCACATCCAGCCAAACCTCGGGTATGGTTTGTAAGCTTAAGAAGTCCATTTATGGACTTAAACAAGCTTCACGAAGTTGGAATCTTTGATTCGATGAGATTATTAGATCGTCTGGTTTTCTCAAGAGTTCAGAAGAATCCTGTGTGTATCAGAAGGCCAGTGGGAGCATGGTCATATTTTTAGTCCTGTATGTTGATGAATCCTAATCATTGGGAATGATTTAGGTATGTTACAAAGCGTTAAAGCATATCTCTGTAAGAATTTCTCCATGAAGGACCTGGGAGAAGCTTCCTATGTTTTAGGGATAAAACTCTATCGAGATAGACAAAGGAGGCTGATTGGGTTATCCCAATCAACGTACATAGATAAGATCTTGGAACGGTATAGTTTTGGTAACTGTAAGACAGCAAACATACCGTTCAGACATGGGATTCATCTTTCTAAGAAGATGTGTCCACAAACAGAAGATGAGAAGGTTAGAATGTCCCCAACCTATGCTTCGTGTTTGGGTAGCATAATGTATGCCATGTTATGTAAGTGGCCTGATGTCAGTTTCGCTGTTAGCGTAACTAGTCGATATCAGTCCAATCCAGGTAATGACCATTGGATGGCCATTAAACATATCCTAAAGTATCTTAATGGTACTAAGGATAAGTTGATTATTTATGGAGGAAATGAACTGCAGGTTAACGGGTATACAGACTCCGATTTTCAATCGGATCCCGATGATAGAAAGTCTACATCTGGATTTGTCTTTACCCTTAACGGAGGTGCAGTATGTTGGAAGAGTTCCAAACAGGGATCTACAGCTGATTCCACCACTGAGGCGGAATATATTGCAGCTTCTGAAGCCGTTAAAGAGGCTGTGTGGATAAAGAACTTTATCACAGAATTGGGAGTTGTCCCAAGTATCGAGAATGCGATTCCGTTATACTGTGATAATACTGGAGCCATTGCGCAAGAAAAGGAACCGATGGCGCATCAGAAGTCGAAGCATATGGAACGCAAGTACCACATCATTCGAGAGATTGTGTCGCGAGGGGACATTGTCGTGTGCAAGGTGCCGAGTGAAGACAACGTAGCAGACCCGCTGACGAAGGCCATACCTCCGAAGTTATTGAATAAACATGTGGAGTCGATGGGTATTAGATACAATCGATATTGGCACTAGAGCAAGTGGGAGATTTTGTAGGGGTTGGTGCTCAGAGCGCCAATTCCCGGTTGTATTTTGTTAATACTTCTGTAAAACATTATTATTAGTAATAATATATGCAGTTTCTATAATATAATCTATTCTATTATATGGTAAAGACGTAATGACCTTAGAATGATTAGTCTTGGTACAGTTGCAAAAGCGTCGCAACGGACATTGAGTCGTATCATGACGTTGTCATTCTCAGACAGTTCCTGGTCAAGGTTTACACTACTTGGTCAGTATAGTAAACCCGTTGAGACCGGTACATGTCGTATACTGGAATATATGATTCCAATGGTTTCTCAATGAACCATAAGTCTTGGAGACTAGTATAGACGTGTAAGTGTTTATAGTGGATAAACACTGAACGACTCACCGAAGATTCTTAATGGATGGTACACCAGCGTCAATAAGAATCTTCTCGGGTTGAGTAGCACTTGTGATTCTTAGACTTGAGATGCCATTGTGGGCACATGAGACATCTTCTACACTTAGATGGCAGTCACGTCACCGATCTATTAAGATCAGACCTCCGCCTGTTCGTTGGGTGTAGATAGATCCTCAGGGTGTCCTATGTGTATCAAGATAGGATCCGTCAGTTCTGTGTACCAGAGCATAGGTAGTCCATATGATTAGCAATCAGATAAAACCATGGGCCCGTGGTAAGTTTAGAAGCTAGTTCTAAACAATCTTTTAGAGATTGCTAATAGAATAGTCGACTGGATATCCCGATAGAGATTTGACGTTTACATCTATATCTCTGGGATTTATCCGGATACCTGTGACGGAGGAATTATACATTTGCCATGACCTCGACCTGTATGGTTTAGCGAGATTATCCGTGTTCGTCATAATCTACGGGTGGATAGATTATGGACATGAAATTTGATTTCGTGACGGATATACCTGAACCTAGAGAGTCTCAATAATGAAACATACTCGTATAGCACTAGAGCAACGTTAAATAAATAATATTGATTATTTATAAGTCGTTTAAAGGTTAAACGCAAGATACGTGCAAAAGGGACCCGATAGTCATTTACGTAATTATTGTGTATTTACATTTAATACTTGATTAATTTAAATACACATTAATTAATAGTCAAAATGAGATATTTGACTTATTCCTAAATGAATATATGTTTTTAATATTTAATGTAAATATTATACATATATTTAATATATTTGTATTTGATTAATTAATTAATTATTTAATTGTTAAATAATTAAATTAATTAAAATATAAATATTTACTTTAGGATATATTAAGTAAATGACTTTAGTTGCCATATTTGACTTAAATAAATATCTAATAAAGTTGTTAGAAGATATTTATGCAAGTTGATTTAATTATAATTGAAATGAAATTGAAATTACAATTTGTTGAATTTGGCCATCATTTTCGGCCAAGGTGTAAATGTTACACATATAAATTGTTTTTCATTTTTCATTTCACTTAACCTAATACACTTATCAAAAACAAAATTCCATTGAAGAAAGACAAAGAAAGAAAGTGAAGGAGAAAAGAAAAACCTAAAAAAAGCTTGGATTTTGTAAGTTTCTTAAACTTACTATTAGAAAGGAATTGTTCCTTAGGATCTAGGCTACCTCTCATGAGTTTCTTAAGTATTCTTTTCTTTATTTCTTGTGTTTTTGATGATGGAAATTTGTTTGAAAGTGTTGAGCATGTATGATGAACAAGAATGTAACTAGTGTAGTTATATGTATTCTTTTAAGGTTTATGAAACCATGTTGCTATTCTAGAGTTGTTGACCCACTCTTAAATGACCTAGATTTGATCTTGAGTTGTTTCATTGTGTTAGACTTGAATTAGTTGAAAGATTGATGATTGAAACATTTGATTTAATGTAAATGGCCTAATTTGTCCAATTTGTGGAAATTGAAAAATTAGGGTTTATAACCAATTCCAAATTTGGGGGTTTTGAGATATGTTGAGAATTTGGGTGTGTATGAGATGCATGCAAAGTTTCATGTTGATTGGATTTCATTAAGATGAGTTTTGAAGCATGAAATGACCAAATTGTCAATGTTGCCACCAAATGGAGGCTCACGGCCTTGTGAAGGAATTTTGGGTTTTTTGTGGCTTCTGGTGTTTTGATGTTTTGAACATGATAAATTCATCTTAGAAATGATTTAGAATCATTCAAAATTGATTAGATCAATTTCGGACTAAAATGGACAAAATACCATATAAGGGTAATTTGGTAATTTCACTTGAATATGATTCATTTGAAATTTTATTTCATAATTTGATTATTGGAATATTAAATAAATATGTTTATTTAATTAATCCAAGAAAAAGTTTTGAAATCGGAAAATAACGATTTTCCCGCTTCCGCTGCGTTACCGGATTTACCCCTATTAGACCCCTTCAGGGAGGGTATTGTGCGGCAATTCTGGGAAGTAAAGGGGCTGTATGGAGGCTGTTTTCACGACAATGCAAAGGGTTTATGTATTTGAGGGCTGGGGCTTACGTGAGTGTGTACGGTAGTGGATATTTGGTTTAACGTGAAGGGCTTACGTTTGAGGTTGAATGGCATTGAATTGCTATGTGTTGAGATTGGCCGGTGTTCATGAGCTGAAGTGAATGGATGGCTTACGTGAAGCAATGTGTGGGGGCGTGTGTGGACTGTGGCATTGAGGGTCTTGGTCTGCTACGTGTGATTGTGAGGCAGTGGCTGAAGATAGGTGGCGCTGAAGGTTTTATTTGTGGACCAGGGCTAATGACGTTAGGGGTGAAGGGCTTTTGGCTTGTTGTTATGCGTTGAACGTGAAGGGCGCGTGAGTGAGGGCTAGTTGGGTGTGAGTTTAGGGGCAGTTTTGACGTGTATTTGAAGCAGTTTCTGATTTGTGATTTGCGGCAATATGGAGGAATTGTTTGGTGGTATTTTACGGCAATGGGTGAAGGGTTTTTTGGTGGATGCTTCTTCACGGCAATGGGAGGTCTTTTGGGCGTGAGTTGCTAGGGAGTTTTTGGTGTGTTTGTTGTGAGATTCAGCCAGGTGCGTGAAGGTGCAAGTGCGCTGAGTGAATTTTAGGGTTTGTTTTCTTGTCTTGGACAATGCCGAAAGAAAGGGGAGGGAGAGCCGAGGGTTATTTGCTGTCGAGATTAGGGTTTCATTTTTTTGTTTATGTTTTTTTGGTTACTGCCGAGTTAGTGAGGGAGAAGGTGGGAGCCGAGAGGCTTTAGGGTTTCTTTATATTGTGGTGAGCTAGGTTTAGGATTTTCTTGGAAATGATCTATTTAATTTTGGAATTAGAAATTATTTTAATTAGGAATTTTACTTAATTAGATATTAATTTAGATTTAATTTATTTTCATTTAATTTCAATTTAATTAGTTATTTAATTTCATTTCAATTGCATTTTAATTTAATTAATTGAATTAGCTTTAATTTAATTTAATTTAATTTGTGACATGTATTTTAAATGTTTTAATTATTTATTTGTGAGATGTGTTTTAAATGTTTTAATGATTTTTGGATGTGATTTAATGGGTTTGGTGTGTTTTAAAACAGAGGTCCAACAAGCGAACCCGAAGCGAAACAAGCGAGTTAAATCTGACAAAATACTAATTTCCAACTTTACCCTTCCAACGTCCGTTTCCCGCGGTTTTCACAACCAAAGAGGTAGTGTCTCCATATGAGACTCATCATCGGGCTTATATGCAAAAATTCAGTGCCTACAACAAACAAATAGCTCAAACTGATTTGATCAGAATAAACATATTGTGGCATTATTGTCTGGGACACAATTAAACAAGACTCGTATATCCACACTTTTGAAGAGTGAATAATCAGACAAATTTGATTCTAATCAAATAAAGTCTACGAATCTAGTTTATTGGGCAAAGTGCCTAAAACACATTTACTTCGTAAAAGCCACATATCTGTTAGCCCTAGTTCATAGTGAAGCAAGTGGGCCCATGTCTAGCTAGGCTAGATGTGGATATGAATATTTCGTGACCTCTACGGATGTGGCATCGCGTTATGGTTATGTGTTTCTATTGAAACACAATCAGAAACTTTTAAAGTTTCGACACGAAATAGACAAACAGATCGGCTAAAGTATTAAACCATCACGGTAAGACCGTAATGGAAAATACTTAAGCAATAAGTTTCTAAAATACTTGAAAGAGTATAATATTCTTTCAAATGAGGACTCCTCCCGGAACACGTCAGTTTGACGGTGTGTCCGAAAGGATAAACCAAATTTTGTTGGACATGCAAAGGTTAATCATGAGTCGCTCTGAGCTACCATTTCCTTCAACGGATAAACATAAACAGTGCAAGAACTTATTTAGAATAAGGTTCCATAAAAATCTGTTTGACAGATTTCGTATTAGATATGAACAGGAAAGAAGTCAGGTTTCTCATTCCTGATAATTTGGGTATGCTGGGCATATGTTTGGATGATACCAAACTAAAACCCAAATTGGATAAGTGCCAATTGTAGGTTATCCTAGGGATACCATAAGTATTGTACTTATACAACTCACATGAGAACAATTAGATTGTTGCTCGCCATGCAGTTTTCCTAAGAGGAATACCAATATGCAGTGGTAAGTGGGAGGATAGTAAAACTCGTTGAAAATCAGAGTAATACTATTCAAGGCACTGATTTCTAATGGAACATAAATAGTTTTCAAGGATGAAACTATATCATTAATCTTCGAATACACAAGAACCACGTAGTTCGGAGAGAGTCAGAAAATAACCTAGGGTATGGGTTTCTGATCTCACCTCATAAAGATGTTTATCTTATTGAGGTATACCAACTAACTACGTATGAGGAAGTTATACAAGGTATCGACTCCTTATTATGACAAAGTGTCATGAGTCCGAAATGGATTCCATGTATATCAACAAGTTTGGATACTAGTTGATGTATCGTAAGACATTTTGTCTATTGGTACTTATAAGTCTTCAATGAAGACATACATGGAGGGCAACATACCAACGTATAAAGCTAGTCTTTTAGCAAAAAGGTATCGTTATCAACATTATGTTGATTATGATTCAACCTTTTAACTGTTGCCACGGTAAATCTATTTGGATAATGCTTGCTAAAGCTGCGTGTTTCATTTATAAAATGTGGCAGCTTAACGGAAAATCGCTTTCCTGAAAAGGAAACCTTTTGTAGGATGTTTACAACATCCTGACGGTTTTGTCGTACCATAACAAGCAAAAAAGGTTTGCGGGTTATTCAATCCATGTTTGGATTGAAGCAAGCATAGGTTCTTGGAATTATCGTTTTGATGTAATCATAATGGTTTATGATTTAATTCAAAACGTAAAATATTCTTATGTATATAAGAGGGTTAGTGGGAGCGCACTGACAGTGGCTGTCCTATAAAATAATGATAATATGTCATTTCTTGGAAATGATATTCCCATAATAACAATCGGTGAAAGCTTGGCTTTCGAGAACACTCTCCGTGAAACCGTACATTGAAAAATGTACGTTACCTGGTGTCTCATACGCTTTGAGTATATGGATTCACAAACAGGCCAATCCGAGTGATAGTCACTAGATTGATGTTAAGAACATCCGTTAGTATCTAAGAGATCTAAGGATGTTGTCTTAATCTATGGAGATGGAGAACTTGAAGTGACTGTGATCACTACTGCAAGTTTCCTAAATCGATAAGATGACTAAAAGTCGCAAATGGTACTGTACAGTTTGAATAACGGTACATTGAGCTGGAAATCTTCCAACCAAGATACTGTTACCGAATAAACAACAAATGCGGGTTATTGCTGCAACTGAGGCGGCAATAGAAGTCTTCTGGATTGATAATAAATCTAATTAGATTAGATATAGTTCTGTTAGCAACTGAGCTAGGCGTAAGCACAGGCTAAAGAATTAATGGTCTCATCAACGATCCAGATACATACTTTGACTATTCATCTAATTCATTCGGATCATACATCATGGCGATGTGATGATCGAATAAATCACATCAAGATGATAATCATGAAAAATCCGCTGACGAAAGCATTTCTCAACAGTTTGAGCCAACCGTATATAGTTCGGGTGTAAGACACTCGAGTGACTGGCTATAGGCCAAGTGGGATATTGTTGGACAATTATGACCCATAGCGTCACTATTTGTACAGATCACGTTGTTGTTGTACAAATTAAATATGTGACAAAGGAGATTGCACTCTTATCATTTGTGATTAGATCACCTAGATATATAAATGACAGGAGGTCCCTATGATTTGTTCCTGGATTGAGAATGATATGAGACAGTATCAATCCACGAAGGATAAATCATTAAATATCCCTAGTCAGAGCATTATCGAGATTGGACATCGATGAATGCGTAAAAGACTAGTATTACACTTGTGCGCATTGTAAGGGCACAACTGTATAGTTTTCATATATTTGTGTATAGGATACTCATGCAAGTGTAATAGGAGGTTGTGTTTCACTGATGGTACGGGAAATAGCTTCGCTCTGGATAAGACCCCATCGGAATTCCATTGGTAGTACGACTATATGTCTATGGAAATCCGAAATTAGGGTAGGTGTATTTGGTCTTAACCTGAGACTTTCACCGCTAATACATACGACAATCAATATACTTTGGTTGAGGTCGTCAAGGGCTTTAACTGGTTTCTATGTACACCAATTCTAGGTATATTGAGAATCGTAGTGTGTTGGGTGTGATGTCAAGACGGAAGTGTCACTCCAGTCATATGGAGTTGATGATCACGCAGGGATACAGAACTGGTTCTCTAAATAAGGTTGCAACCGTCGGGATAATATGACTTGGTCATGATTATCCGATATTAAAGAGACTAGTTGCTAGTTATCCGATATATGTTTCGTACGAGGCATACACTGTACCATCCCCAGGCCTTGCATGTGATCATCTGATAATAGACAGAAATACGCAATACTACGGTATACTATGCTTGATATAGATTCTTATTCCTGTAAGGATATTTTCGGAGAATTGGGTAGGCATGGCGCTTTGCTAGAGGCCAACCTTGTCTTGTAATTCGGTATAAACATAGTATGAGGTACTTACGTGTTCGGATAGTCCGACGACCGAATTTACTGCCAACATATCCGGGGATCTCATGGGTCGCTTACCAAAGAGTCACCGATGACGTATGACTCGCACAGTTAATTAATCAAGGATTAATTAGATGAGAGAGAAAATTAAACTGGGATTAATTGCGGAGATATTTTATCTGGGATAAAATATCGATAAAGAGAGAGAACGATTAATTTGGAATTAATCGGTAAATTAATATATTCGATATATTAAATGAAATTGGATTTCGACGCGGAATTAAAATTAGATTTTAATTCGGGCAAACGAATTAATTTAGAATTAATTCTTTAGCGACATGAATAGTAATTATGCTTGGCATGATTATTTAATTAAATTCGATTTAATAACGACGCAATGGAAAGTTCGTTAATTTGGAATTAGCGAACCCGAGCACGAGATTATTTACGATCGCATTCGCATTTCGAATTCGAGTGCGGCAAATCAAATCAAGCGTCAAATCGCTAGTCGCAACTAGCGTCACATCATTCGTCAATCAAGTGATGGATGTCTTTCACTTTGAGTGATTGACGCCAGTCACTATTCACTGAGTGATGGATTGATGGCAAGTTGATGTGTGTGGTTGGCATTTAATGCTTTGTTTTTAGAGGGAAAAATTTGGTAATTGTTTTTGGAAAATATATTACCATTTTTGCTTAACAAAAACATAACACATTTAACTCTTTCTCTCTCCTTTTCTCTTCCTTATCTCACGCCCATAGCGGGCTATTTTCTTCTGGTTCTTGGCAGTTCACTATCGTGGAAGTGAAGGAAAAGGGAAGCAAAGTGCTTGGTTTTTACGGCAAAAATCAAGAGAGCTAGCACTCCGAGAGACATGCTAAGGTGATAGGGAAGTTCACCCATGAGCCGGGAACCATTCGATGAAGCTTAGAGCTCGAAGATGATCCTCAAATGGCGCCAAACAAGTAAGCTTGGACTGCTTACTGTCGAGCACTGAAGAGAGGCAGAAAAGTGATTTTGTTGCCTACCGCGTCGCTCAACCGATCGATGTGAGTATTCCGCGACTTCCTCGAATGTATTCACTCATGTTCATGTTTGTTTTATACAACTTGTTGGCCAATTCAAGGTTGTGTATGTTTTAACGGGATCTTAGCCCACTAGGAAACTAGGTTTCCCGAGTACTCCACAGTGGGTTAGAGGCTCGCCAAAAAATAGTGGGAGGCAAGTATTAAATTTACAATTTCGTTTAGATACTTGCCAATATGCACTCATTTTTTATTTTTCGTCATTAATTTTAAATATATTAGTTGGATTAATATTCAATTCTTGTTTTAATTAGACAGTTGGACTGTATTCAAACTACTTCATTTGTGGTTCGTTATATAATTAGATTATAGTAATCAATACATTTGAATATAACCAATAAAATGTAGTTGATTATATAGTTAGACTATAGTAATCATTATATTTAATTTACTCATTGATTGGATGGTTGGACTATAGCAATTAAGATGACTGAAAGATTAGCGTCAAATGACATAATCCTGGGGAAAATGTCTTTAACGGCTTTAATTTTTAGATTGGGAGTAGAACCTCTCGAGCATGAGCCCGAAGTTGAGTAAATAGTAGAGCATGAGCTTAGGAAGACTCAATGTGATGATAACTTTAGTGCTCAATCTGTTATGCATAGCTAGAGCTTCTAAAAAGGACATATCCCAAGTTGTCTGCCTAAACTGTGGCAAACGAGGTCACTAGAAGTGTGACTGCCGTATGAACAAGGCAGACATGAAGGAATTGAAGGCGGGACAAGGTTCCAGCTTCAAGAATGTTATAAACATGTTCACTACTGGTTTTAAAATTGGATTTTTGATACTAGAAGTGGTACATGAATATATGTACTGATGTGTGGGATCTGCTGATAAGCAGGAAACGGCTTCAAATGAGATTGACCTACAAGTCGGAAACAGGACGAGAGTCACTGTTTTGGCCGTAGAAACCTAAGTTTTGGAACTGCCATTTGGACATGTACTTAAACTAGGAGATTGTTATAATGTATCTAGTTTGACTAGGAACATTGTCTCTGTATCTAGTTCTGTTGCGGGTATACCTTTGTATTTCAGAACACAAGGTGTTTTGTTTATAAAGATGATATTGAGATATACACATTAGATGTGAATAACAGTATTTATATTTTGAATATAAATGAATCTCAAACATATAACATGACAAATAAATAGCTCAAATTAAGTAAATCAAATGAGACTTATTTGTGGCATTGTCATTTGGGATGCATTAACAAGACTCGTATATCCATACTTTCGAAGAGTGGATACTATGATAGATTTTATTCTAATTCAAAGGATGTCTACGAATCTAGTTTATTAGGCAAAGTGCATAAAATACATTTAATTAGTAAAAGTACAAGTGCCACCGATCTGTTAGCCCTCATTCATGGTGACGTAAGTGGGCCCATATCTAGCTAGGCTAGAGGTGGCTATGAATACTTCGTAACCTTTACGGATGTGGCATCACGTTATGGTTATGTGTATCTTATGAAACACAAGTCAGAAACTTTTGATAAAATCAAAGAGTTTCGACACGAAGTATGAAAACAGATCGGTAAAAGTATTAGAACATTGCGGTCAGACCATGATGGACAATACTTAAACAGATGAGTCACTCTGAGCAACCATTTTCATTCTGAGGATATGCATTAAACAATGCAGTACTTATTTTTAATAAGGTTCTATGAAAATCTGTTAGACAGACTTCATATTAGATATGAACAGGAAAGAAATCGGGTTTCTCATTCCTGGAGATTTGGGAATGCTGGACATATGTTTGGATGGTATCAAACTAGAACCCAAATTGGATAAGTGCCTATTTGTTGGTTGTCATAGGGAAACCAAAGTATAGTACTTATACAACTCACAAGAGAACAATATAATTGTTGCTCTCCATGCGGTTTTCCTAAGAGGAATTCCTATATACAGTGGTAAGTGGGAGGAAAGTAAAACTTGATGAAAATTGGAGTAATACTATTCCTGGCACCGACTCCTTTACAGAACACAAACAGTTCATCAAGGATGAAACTGTACCACAATCTTCGAATACACAATAACAGCGTAGGTCGGAGAGAGTCAGAAAACAACATGGGAGGTATAGGTTTCTGATCTCACCTCATGTAGACCTCAATCTTATCGAGGATACGAACTGACTATGTATGAGGTAGTGATACAAGGTATCGACTCCTTTTTATTGCAAAGTGCCACGAAGTCCAAAATGGATTCCATGTATATCAACCAAGTTTGGATACTGTTTGATGTACCATAAGGAATTGTGCCTATTGGTACTATATGAATCTTCAAGGAAGACATACATGCATGGCAACAAACAAATGTACAACGCTAGGCTTGTACATAAAGGGTATCGTCAAAGATATAGTGTCGACTACGACGAAACTTTTTCACATGTTACCATGATTAAATCCATTTGGATAATGCTTGCTATGATTGTATATTTTATTTATGAAATATGACAGTTAGACGCCAAAATCACTTTCCTTAACGGAAACCTTTTAGAGGATGTTTGTATGCAACATCCTGACGGTTTTGTCGTGCCAAAACATGCAAACAAGGTTTGCAAGTTAAATTGATCCATTTATGGATTGAAGCAAGCATTGCGTTCATGGAACCAGCGTTTTGATGTAATCATAATGGTATATGATTTAATTCAAAACGAAAATAATTCTTGTGTATATAAGAAGGTTAGTAGGAGTGCACTGAAAATCACTGTCCTATACATTGATGATGTATTGCTTCTTAGCAATGATATTCCCATGCCAAAATCGGTGTAAGTTTGGCTTTCAGGAATAATTCTCCATTGAATACCTGGGAGAAGTAGGCTTTATTCTAGGAATAAAGATCTACTGGGATAAATCTAGAAAGCTGGTGACACTCTCTTAGTGTTTGTACATTTTGATATGTTCATGACCTGATGTCTCATATGCTTTGAGCACACGTAGACACAATCAGGCCAATCTAAGTGATGGTCACTAGATTGATGTAAAGAACATCTTTGAGTATCTTGGATGAACTAAGGATGCTTTCTTAAAAATATGAGGAAATGAGAACTTAAGATAACTAGGTTCACCACTGCATGTTTCCAAACCGATAAAAATGACTGTAAGTCGTAATAAGGGTATATATATAGTTTGAATAACGGAACAGTGAGATAGAAATCTTCCAAGCAAGATAATGTTCCGGAATAAACAACAAGAGCTGAATATTATTGCAGCTGAGGCAGCAAAAGAAGCATTTTGGATCTAAATAATTCCTAATTAGATTAGGAGTAGTTCTATTAGCAGCTGAGCTAAGCTACAGCACAAGCTAAAGAATCACGGTCTCATCAATGATCCAAGTATGTACTTCGACTAATTTTATCTGATTCGTTAGATCATACATCGTGGTGATGTGATGATCAAATAAATCGCATCAGATGATAACCTTATAAATTCACTGACGAAAGCCGTTTCTCATCAGAAGTTTGAGCGACTCGTACATAGTTCAAGTGTTAGACACTTGAGTGATTGGCTATAGGCCAAGTGGGAGATTGTTGGATAATTATGACCCATAACATCACTATTTGTACATAACATGGTACTGTTGTACAAATTAACTATGTGACAAAGGAAATTACTCTTTTATCATTTGTAATAGGATTACTTGGATACATAAATGATAAAATTCCATATGATTACTACCAGATTAATAAGATATGCAACAGTATTAATCCACAAAGTTTTAATCATTAAATATCCATAGTCGTAGTATTTTCGAGACTGGACATCGATAATGCAGAATAGACTAGTATTGCACTTATACGTATTATGGAAGCGTAACATCATAGTTCTCATAATGGAAACAGCTTTGCTCTGGATAGACTCCTCGGAATCACATTGGTAGTATGACTATGTTGGACAATTATGACCCATAGCGTCACTATTTGTACAGATCATGGTGACATTGTACAAATTAACTATGTGACAAAGAGATTGCTCTCTTATCATTTGTGATTAGATCACCAAGATATATAAATGATAAGAGGTCCCTATGATTTTTTCCTGGACTGAGAATGATATGAGACAGTATCAGTCCAGGAAGGATAAATCATTAAATATCCCTATTCAGAGTATTATCGAGATTGGACATCGATAAATACGTAAAAGACAAGTATTGCACTTGTGCATGTGTGAGGGCACAACGTCATAGTTCTCGTATATTTGGGTATATGATAGTCATGCAAGTGTAATAAGAGGTTTTGTTTTACCGATGATACGGGAAACAGCTTCGCTCTAGATAGACCCCTTCGGAATTCCATTGGTAGTATGACTACGTGTCTATGGAAGTCCGAAATCAGGGTAGGTGTATTTGGTCTTAACCTGAGACTTGCACCGCTAATACTTGCGAAAATCAATATACTTTGGTTGAGGTCGTCCAAGGCTTTAACCGGTTCTGTGTACGCCAATACTAGGTATATTGAGAATCGTAGTGTGTTGGGTGTGATGTTAAGACGGAAGTGTCACTCCAGTCATATGGAGATGATGGCCACGTATGATACGGTACTGGTTCTCTTTAGTACTGCAGTCATCGGGATAAAATGATAAGGTCATGTTTATCCGATATATAGACTAGTTACCAGAGATCCGACATGTGCTTCGTACGGGGCAGACACGATTCCAGCCCCAGACCTAGAACGTGATCATCTGATACTGGATCGAAATACGTAATACCACGTATACTACGTCTGATATAGATCGCTTATTCCTGTAAGCATGTTTCCGGAGAATTGGGTAGGCATGGCGCTTTGCTAGAGGCCAACCTTCTCTTGTGAATCGGTGTAAACGTAGTACGAGGTACTTACGTGATTGGATAATCCGACGACCCGATTTACTGCCAACATATCCGGGGATCTCATGGGTCGCTTCCTAAAGATTAACCGATGACGTATGACTCGCACTTTAATTAATCTGGGATTAATTTAATGAGAGAGAAAATTAACCTGGGATTAATTACGGAGATATTTTATCTGGGATAAAATATCAATTTAGAGAGAGAACGATTAATTTGGAATTAATCTGTAAATTAAAATATTTGATATATTAAACGAAATTGGATTTCGACGTGGAATTAAAATTAGATTTTAATTCGGGCGAACGAATTAATTTAGAATTAATTCGTTAGCGATGTGAATAGTAATTTCGCTAAGCGTAATAATTTAATTACGACGCGACGGAAAATTTGTTAATTTGGAATTAGCGAACCCGAGCCCGAGATTATTTGCCAGCGCATTCGCATTTCGAATTCGAGTGCGGCACGCAATTCAAATCAAGCATCAAATCGTTAGTCACATCAAGCGTCAAATCACATGTCACTTTGAGTGATGTGACATTTGAGAGATTGATGTGAGTTGATGTGAGAGGACTTAAAGCATTTAATGTTTGTTTTTTGAAATTGAAAAAAGGTAAATGATTTATTATATTTTTGGAAAATATATAAACCTTTTTACAATTTTTTTTTACTCTCTCTCTCTTCCATTTACGTAATAGGGGCTTTTTTGAGCCAAAATTCTTCTCTTCTTCTCTCACGGTCTTGGACCGAATTCTGCTTCTGGTTTTTCTGGTTTGATCGAATTAGAAGGAGAATCAAATGATCTTGTTGCAAGATCTATGTGCTAGCACACTCATGGAGGAATACAAATGTGTTAGGGAAGTGATTTCCTAATCAAGGAATCACCTTGTGAAGCTTGGAGCTTGGAGCTTCCTTGGAGGATCACCCATGGACGATTCTTGGAGGAGGAAGCAGCCCCCACGCCGAGCAGTCCACCATGTGCGCAGCTCACTGCCTAGCAAGGAGGAGCAGTGCATTTTTTGTCTTCGTTGCATCTCTACCGATCAATGTGAGTTGGACTGTATTATAATTGATTGTATAATTGGATTATAGTAATCAATATATTTGAATTAATTAATTTCGATTTACAGTTGATTTTATAATTGGATTATAGTAATCAATGTAATTGAGGTTAATTAATTTAAATTATATTTGATTGTATAGTTGGACTATAATAATCAATATAATACATAGTACCATAAATCATTGATTAAATAGTTGGACTATTAGAATAAAGATAAAATGAAAGATTAATGTTTAAAACATAATCCTGGGTGAAAATATATTTAAACGACTATATTTTTCATATTGGGAATAATATTTCAGGATGGTCCTGGAAATATAATAAGTTAGTTTATTTGATAAAATAACAAATTAAGCTTAAGTCTGGAGTTAAGCAAATAAGTGGAACATGATATTTGGAATATTCATGTAATGATAACTTTAGTGCTTAATCCATTATACTTGTCATATAGACTCCTTAATTTCTTTATCAGAATTAAGAATTAGATTCTTAAAGTATGATATTGAAATTGAAGGATCTTTATAAATCTATACTTAGATTTTAGAAATAAAAATTACAATAAATAATTCTTGGAGAGTTAATGACTATTCTCGAGGAGATAAAGTCAAAGTTTGCAATTAGGCAAGTAGCGCAAGGCGCACCTTACTTCAATATTCTAGAAACCCGAGGCTTGGCCAAAGGCTTCTGAAATGTTGAAAAAGGTCAAAGGCTAAGTCATTATAGTCTTCTGGGAAGATATAGGACAAATCCCAAGAAGGAATTGAAGACGGGGCAAGGCTCTAACTTCAAATATGATTGTCATAAATATATTCATTACTAGTATTTAAAATTGGATTTTGATACTTAGTGTGTTATATAAATATATATGTATTGATGTTCAGAATCTGTTTTGAACAGGATACTGACTTCAATAGAGATTTATCTGTGAATTGGAAATGGGACGAAAGTCGCTGTTTTAACCGTAGAAACCTAAGTTTAGGAACTACCCTTTGGGTGTGTACTTAAATTAGGATACTGTTATAATGTAACTAGTTTGACTAGGAACATTATCTTTATATCAGTGTTTAATCCGTTGCGGATTGAACCTTTATATTCTAGAACACTAAAGTGTTTTATTAAATAAATATGATATTGAGATAAACACATTAGATGTGAACAACAGAATTTATATTTAGAATATAAATAAATCTCAAACATATGACATGACAAACATATAGTTCAAACTGATTTGATCAGGTAGAAACTTAAAAGTGGCAATGTTGTCTGGGACTCATTAAACAAGAATCGTATATCCGCACTTTTGAAGAGCGGGTACCAGGACTGATTTGATTCCAATCAGATAAAGTCTACGAATCTAGTTTATTGGGCAAAGTGCCAAATACACTATTTACTTGGTAAAAGTGTAAATGCCACCGATTTGTTAGCCCTAATTCATAGAGAAGCAAGTGGGCCCATGTCTAGCTAGGCTAGATATGGATATGAATATTTCATGACCTTTACGGATGTGGCATCACGTAATGGTTATGTGTATTTTTTGAAGAACACAAATCGGAAACTTTTAAAGTTTCGACACGAAATAGACAAACAAATCGGCTACAGTATTATACCGATACGGTAAGACCGTAATGGAAAATACTTAAGCAATAAGTTTCTAATAACTTGAAAGAGTAAAGTATTCTTTCATAGAGGACTCCTCCCGGAACACGTCATTGTGACGGTGTGTCTGAACTGAGTAACCGAATCTTGTTAGACATGATAAGGTTAATCATGAGTCGCTCTGAGAAACCATTTCCTTCAACGGATAAGCATTAACAGTGCAGAACTTATTTAGAATAAGGTTCCATTAAAATCTGTTTGACAGATTTCATATTAGATATGAACAGGAAAGAAACCGGGTTTCACATTCCTGAAAATTTGGGTTTGCCAGGAATATATTTGGATGATACCAAACTAAAACCCAAATTGGATAAGTGCCAAATGTAGGTTATCCTAAGGATACCAAAAGTATTGTACTTATACATCTCACCTGAGAACAATTGGATTGTTGCTCACCATGCGGTTTTCCTAATAGGAATACCGATATGCAGTGGTAAGTGGGAGGATAGTAAAACTCGATGAAAATCGGAGTGATACTATTCAAGGCACCGAATCCTAATGGAACACAAATAGTTCATCAAGGATGAAACTATTACCATTAATCTTCGAATACACAAGAACCGAGGAAGTGATACAAGGTATCGACTCCCTATTATGACAAAGTGTCATGAGTGCGAAATGGATTGCATGTATATCAACAAGTTTGGATACTTGTTGACGTACCACAAGAAATTGTGCCTACTGGTACTGTATAAGTCTTCAAGGAAGACGTACATGGATGGCAACGTACCAACGTGTAATGCTAGGCTTTTAGCGGAAAGGTATCGTTATCAACATTGTGTTGATTACGATTCAACCTTTTACCTGTTGCCACGGTAAATCCATTTGGATAATGCTTGCTGAAGCTGTATGTTTCATTTATGAAATATGACAGCTGGAACGGGAAAATCGCTTTCCTGAAAAAAGAAACCTTTTGGAGGATGTTTATGATATCCTGTCGGTTTTTTCGTACCATAACTAGCAAAAAAGGTTTGTAGGTTATTCGATCCATGTTTGGATTGTAGCAAGCATAGGTTTTAGGAATTATCGTTTTGATATAATCATAATAGTTTATGATTTAATTCAAAACAAAAATGATTCTTGTGTATATAAGAAGGTTAGTGGGAGCACACTGACAGTGGTTGTCCTAAATAATAATGATAATGTGTCATTTCTTGGAAATGATATTCCCATAATAATCGGCGAAATCTTGGCTTTCATAAAACTCTCATAGAATCGTACATTGAAAAATGTACGTGACCTGGTGTCTCATACGCTTTGAGCATATGATTCACAAACAGGCCAATCCAAGTGATAGTCACTGGATTGATATTAAGAACATCTGTTAGTATCTTAGAGATCTAAGGATGCTATCTTAATCTTAGGAGAATGAGAACTTGAAGTGACTAGGATCACTACCACAAGTTTCCTAACCGATAAAAACGGTACTATAGAGTTAGAATAACGCTACAGTGAGCTGGAAATCTTCCAAGCAAGATACTGTTACAGAATAAACAACAAATTCGGATTATTGCTGCAGCTGAGGCAGTAATAGAAGCCTTCTGGGATCGATAAAATCTAATTAGATTAGATATAATTCTTTTAGCAGCTGAGCTAGGCTTCAGCACATGCTAAAGAATTAATGGTCTCATCAACGATCCAGATAAATACTTCGATAATCATCTGATTCGTTCGGATCATACATCGTGGCGATGTGATGATCGAATAAATCACATCAGACGATAATCAAGAAAATCCGTTGACGAAAACCTTTTCTCATCAATTTGAGAGAACCGTACATAGTTCGGGTGTTAGACACTCGAGTGACTGGCTATATGCCAAGTGGGAGATTGTTGGACAATTATGACCCATAGCGTCACTATTTGTACAGATCATGGTGATGTTGTACAAATTAACTATGTGACAAAGAGATTGCTCTCTTATCATTTGTGATGAGATCACCAAGATATATAAATGATAAGAGGTCCCTATGATTTGTTCCTGGACTGAGAATGATATGAGACAGTATCAGTCCACGAAGGGTAAATCATTAAATAACCCTAGTCAGAGTATTATCAAGATTGGACATAGATAAATACGTAAAAGACTAGTATTGTACTTGTGCATGTTGTAAGGGCACAAGAGCATAGTTCTCGTATATTTGGGTATAGGATACTCATGCAAGTGTAATAGGAGGTTATGTTTTACCGATGGTACGGGAAATAGCTTCGCTCTGGATAGAACCCTTCGGAATTCCATTGGTAGTATGACTACGTGTCTATGGAAGTCCGAAATCAGGGTAGGTGTATTTGGTCTTAACCTGAGACTTGCACCGCTAATACTTGCGACAATCAATATACTTTGGTTGAGGTCGTCCAGGGCTTTAACCGGTTCTGTGTACGCCAATACTAGGTATATTAAGAATCGTAGTGTGTTGGGTGTGATGTTAAGACGGAAGTGTCACTCCAGTCATATGGAGATGATGGTCATGTAGGATACGGTACTGGTTCTCTTTAGTACTGCAGTCATCGGGATAAAATGGCAAGGTCATGTTTATCCGATATAGAGACTAGTTACCAGATATCCGACATGTGCTTCGTACGGGGCATACACGATTCCAGCCCCAGGCCTAGCACGTGATCATCTGATACTGGATCGAAATAAGCAATACCACGTATACTACGTCTGATATAGATCACTTATTCCTGTAAGCAAGTTTCCAGAGAATTAGGTAGGCATGGCGCTTTGCTAGATGCCAACCTTGTCTTGTGAATCGGTGTAAACGTAGTACGAGGTACTTACGTGATCGGATAGTCCGGCGACCCGATTTACTGCCAACATATCCTGGGATCTCATGGGTCGCTTCCCAAAGATTCACCGATGACGTATGACTCACACTTTAATTAATCTGGGATTAATTTAACGAGAGAGAAAATTAATCTGGGATTAATTACGGAGATATTTTATCTGGGATAAAAAAATCAATTTAGAGAGAGAACGATTAATTTGGAATTAATCGGTAAATTAATATATTTGATATATTAAACGAAATTGGATTTCGACGCGGAATTAAAATTAGATTTTAATTCGGGTGAACGAATTAATTTAGAATTAATTCATTAGCGACGTGAATAGTGATTTCGCTAGGCGTAATCATTTAATTATGACGCAACGGAAAATTCGTTAATTTGGAATTAGCGAACCCGAGCCCGAGATTGTTTACGAGTGCATTCGCATTTCGAATTTGAGTGCGGCACGCAAGTCAAATCAAGCGTCAAATCGCAAGTCACATCAAGCGTCAAATCACATGTCACTTTGAGTGATGTGACATTTGAGAGATTGATGTGAGTTGATGTGAGAGGACTTAAAGCATTTAATGTTTGTTTTTTGAAATTGAAAAAAGGTAAATGATTTATTATATTTTTGGAAAATATATAAACATTTTTACAAAAAATTTTTATACTCTCTCTCTCTCTTCCATTTACGTAATAGGGGCTTTTTGGAGCCAAAATTCTTCTCTTCTTCTCTCACGGTCTTGGACCGAATTCTGCTTCTGGTTTTTCTGGTTTGACCGAATTAGAAGGGGAAGCAAATGATCTTGTTGCAAGATCTATGTGCTAGCACACTCATGGAGGAATACAAAGGTGTTAGGGAAGTGATTTCGTGAGCAAGGAATCACCTTGTGAAGCTTAGAGCTTGGAGCTTCCATGGAGGATCACCCATGGCCGATTCTTGGAGGAGGAAGCAGCCCCCACGCCGAGCAGTCCACCATGTCCGCAGCTCACTAACGAGCAAGAAGGAGCAATGCGTTTTTTGTCTTTGTTGCATCTCTACCGATCAATGTGAGTTATTCCGCACCTCCTTTTATATGTATTCAACTCGTTTTATGCTTGATTTATGATCCTTGGGACTTTATTGAAACCCAAAAGACTATGTGTCTATGGGAGTCCGAATCAGGGTAGGTGTATTTGGTCTTAACCTGAGACTTGCATCGCTAATACTTACGACAATCAATATACTTTGGTTTTGGTCGTCCAGGGCTTTAACAGGTTCTGTGTAGCCTCTTCTGGGTATACTGAGAATCGTAGTGTATTGGGTGTGATGTCAAGAAGGAAATATCACTTCAGTCATATGGAGATGATGATCACGCATGAATATATAACTTGTACTCTAAGTGGTATAGCCATCGGGGAAGTATGACTAGGTCATGACTTTCCAATCATAAAGAGACTAGTTTCTTGTGATCTGATATATGTTTCGTACGGGGCTGACACAACTCCAGCCCCAGGCCTAGCATATGACATCCGATACTGGATCGTAATACACAATACTACATATACTACGCTTGACAAAGATGTTGTATTCAGTAGAAGAATATTTCTGGAGAATTGGGTAGGCACGGTGCTTTGCTAGAAGCCAACTATGTCTTGTAAATCGGCAGAAATGTGGTACCACGTACGCACGTGTTCGGATAGTCCGATGACCGTATTTACTGCCAACATATCCCGGGATCTCTTGGGTCGCATCCCAAAGGTTCACTGATGATGTTTGACTCGAATAATATTAATCTGTGATTAATTAAGAGAGAGAATATTAATCTGGTAAAATAAATTTAATAGTTAAATTAGATTTTACTATTTAATTTATTTAATTGGGCTAAATAATATATTAGATATATTAATTGAAATTGGATTTCAACGGGAAATTAAATTGGATTTTAATTTTAGCGAACGATTTAATTTTGAATTAATTCGTGAGAGATTTTCGTAATAATTTTACAGGGTATTATTATTTAATTAAATTAGATTTAATTGTGCCGCGACGGAAAATTCGTTTAATCAGATCAATTGATCCCGAGCCCAAAATGTGTTGAGAAAGCCAACTAGATTTGGAATTAAATGGGTGAGACCCATAACTCACATCAATTGTCAATAATTGATACAAAAGGTTGGCAATAGTGTTTGGATATTTATTTAAACACTCAACACATTTACTTTTATTAATTTTTAACTCTTTCTCTCCCTAGCTTCTTAGGCCGAATGCCCTAACTGAATTGGCCGAATGGCCTAAATGTTTTTGGCCGATTAAAAGAAAGCAGTTTTGGGCTTTTGGCCGATTATAAAAAGGAAGAAATGCTGCTGTTGTTGTTTTTTTTTTTTTTTTTTTTTTTGATTTTTCAAATAAAATATGATTAGGCGATTGAAAGCAACAATAAAGGCCTCAGCTTTCTTTCTTATGTTTTGTTTTTGGCTTATTTATTTTACTTTGGAAGTAAATGCCAAAAGATTAAAAAAAAAAAAAGCAAAAGGGGCACTTACTCTTTGACATTGTTTTTCTTTTAATAAGAAATGCCTTTTGGCCTCCTTTTATTGAATGGCCGAGAGGCGTTTTGCCTCTGGTTTTTGGAAAAAAAGGCCAACAACAATGGCCGATTGCTACCCCTCTCTCTCTCGGGCAAATTTGCTTCTCCTAAGGAGATGAAATTTGTTCCACTTGTTCTTACTAGCACATATGAGAGTCAAATTAAGGTGATAGGGATACTCACCCAAGAGCTTGGAAGCTTCAACATCCATGGAAGTTTTGAACTCAGTCGATCAATGTAAGTCCTCTGCAACTTATTTTTGATTTTTATTCACACACGAATCACGCTTAGAGATCCCGTGGCATGTCTAGGACACTAACACTGAGCTCTTTAAGCTCACCCCCCATTTCCCAAACATCCCAGGTAGTTCGCCAGCGCAACAATAGAATTATCAGTACGAGGATTCTACTCGTTTGCCACAGCCGTCAGTCGGGTTGGTCCAGATATTTCTTTTGGTTTTTGAGATAGGATATTTAAGACAACTTTTATGTTTTCAGACACTTTTGGTGTAAACATTTTTTTTGGGATTTATTGGATTGCATTTTATGTAATATTATGTTTCTTTGTAAACTTTTGGTTCAGTTGCATGACATATAGGTGCTCGAGTTGAAGTGGTTCCTGGACCCTTTTCAACATGTTCTCTATTTGAAACACGTAACTAAGTTATAACAATTCATTAACTGAGTTACGAAGCAAAGAAAACAATACAACGTAATTTTCTAATTCATTAAACTACACACATCCAATGTATTAGTTGTTGGAGATTCTAAGGGTCCCAAGGATTATAAATAAAGCATGAACATGTGTGAATACATTCGAGGAAGTCGCGGAATACTTACATCGATCGGTTGAGCGACGCGGAGGCAACAAAAACGAAATCTTTCTACCTTGGACTGGTCACGGCAGTGCAGTGGTGTCCTCATTGGTTCGGCCATTTTGAATCAACTTCCAAGCTCCAAGCTTCATCGTGGTGATTCCCGGCTCATGGGTGGACTTTCCTATCACCTTCGCATGTCTCGTAAGTGTGCTAGCACTTGTGATTTTGCCACAAAATCACACTCCAAGCTTCCCTCACTGCTCGATTTTGGAACAAAACCAGTGAGCTGTTTTGGTGCCCCTTGGGCGTGAAGAGAGGAGAGAAAGATAGATCAGAGAGTTGTCTTTGGTTGGTTAAATTTGTGTATCTTATACACTCATTTAAATTTTAAATGAATTTCACTTGAATTTGGCTTTTAAAAATCAAACCATTAACGCCCCAACCACTCACATCACTCAATCCATCAAGTTGTCAAGTCACATCACTCAAAGTGACTTGTGATTTGACGCTTGATGCGACTAGTGATTTGACGCTTGATTTGACGTGCCGCACTCGAATATGAAATGTGAATGTGCTTGCAAATAATCTCGGGCTCGGGTTCGCTAATTCCAAATTAATGAATTTTCCGTTGCATCGTAATTAAATGATTACTCATAGCGAAATCACTATTCACGTCGCTAACGAATTAATTCTGAATTAATTCGTTCGCCCGAATTAAAATCTAATTTTAATTCCGCGTCGAAATCCAATTTCATTTAATATATCAAATATATTAATTAATTGATTAATTCCAAATTAACCGTTATCTCTCTTTAATGATATTTTATCCCAGATAAAATATCTCCGCAATTAATCCTAGATTAACTTTCTCTCTCTTCTAATTAATCCCATATTAATTTAGAGTGCGAGTTATACGTCATCGGTGAATCTTTGGGAAGCGACCTATGAGATCCCCAGATATGTTGGCAGTAAATTCGATCGTCGGACTATCTGAACACGTAAGTACCTCGAACTACGTTTATACCGATTTACAAGACAAGGTTGCCCTCTAGCAAAGCGCCATGCCTAACCCAATTCTCCGGAAATATCCTCATAGGAATAAAGGATCTGTATCAGGCGTAGTATACGTAGTATTGCGTATTTCTGTCCAGTATCGGATGATCACATGCGAGGGCTGGGGCTGGTAAAGTGCCTGCCCCATACGAAGCATATATCGGATAACGAGCAACTAGTCTCTTTATTATCGGATAATCATGACCAAGTCATATTATCTCGATGGTTGCAACCTTATATAGAGAACCAATTTTGTATCCTGCGCGATCATCAACTCCATATGACTGGAGTGACACTTCCGTCTTGACATCACACCCAACACACTACGATTCTCAATATACCCAGTATTGGCGTACACAGAACCGATTAAAGCCCTGGACGACCTCAACCAAAGTATATTGATTGTCGCAAGTATTAGCGGTGCAAGTCTCAGGTTAAGACCAAATACACCTACCCTGATCTCGGACTTCAATAGACACATAGTCATACTACCAATGGAATTCCGAGGGGGTCTTATCCAGAGTGAAGCTGTTTCCCGTACCATCGGTAAAACACAACCTCATATTACACTTGCATGAGTATCCTATACCCAAATATATGAGAACTATACAGTTGTGCCCTCACAACGCGCACAAGTGTAATACTAGTTTTTTACGCATTCATCGATGTCCAATCTCCATAATGCTCTGACGAGGGTTATTTAATGATTTATCCTTCGCGGATTGATACTGTCTCATATCATTCTCAATCCAGGAACAAATCACAGGGACCTCTCATCATTTATATATCTAGGTGATCTAAACACAAATGATAAGAGTGCAATCTCCTTTGTCACATAGTTAATTTGTACAATAACACCGTGATCTGTATAAATAGTGACGCTATGGGTCATAATTGTCCAACAATCTCCCACTTGGCCTATAGCCAGTCACTCGAGTATCTTACACCCGAACTATGTACGGTTGGCTCAAACTGCTGAAAAAGACTTTCGTCAACGGATTTGCATGATTATAGTCTGACGCGATTTATACGATCATCACATCGCCACGATGTATGATCCAAACGAATCAGATGAATATCTAAGTATGTATCTGGATCGTTGATGAGACCATTAATTCTTTAGCCTGTGCTCAAGCCTAGCTCAACTTCTAACATAATTATATCTAATCTAATTAGATTTTGTATTGACCCAGAAGGCTTCTATTGCCGCCTCAGCTGCAGCAATAACCCGCATTTGTTGTTTATTCGGTAACAGTATCTTGCTTGGAAGATTTCCAGTTCACTGTTCCGTTTTTCAAACTGTATAGTACCGTTTGCGACTTTTAGTCATCTTTATCGGTTAGGAAACTTGCTACAGTGATCCCAGTCACTTCAAGTTCTCCTTCTCCACAGATTAAGACAGCATCCTTAGATCTCTAAGATACTAACGGATGTTCTTAACTTCAATCCAGTGACTATCACTCGGATTGGCCTGTTTGTGAATCCATATGTTCAAAGCGTTTGAGACACCAGGTCGAGTACATTTTTCAACGTTCGATTCCACGGAGAGTTTTCTCGAAAGCCAAGCTTTCGCCAATTGTTATTATGGGAATTTCATTTCCAAGAAATTATGTATGTTATCATTATTTATAGGACAGCCACTGTCAGTGCGCTCCCACTAACCCTCTTATATACACAAGAATCATTTCGTTTTGAATTAAATCATAAACTATTATGATTACATCAAAACGATAATTCCTAGAACCTAATGCTTGCTTCAATCCAAACATGGATCAAATAACCTACAAACCTTGTTTGCTAGTATTGGTACGACAAAACCGACAGGATGTTGTAAACATCCTCCAAAAGGTTTCCTTTTCAGGAAAGCGATTTTCCCGTTAATCTGTCATATTTCAAACATGAAACATGCAGCGTTAGAAAGCATTATCCAAATGGATTTACCGTGGCAACAGTTAAAAGGTTGAATCGTAATCAACACAATTTTGATAACGATTACCTTTCCATAAAAAAAGCCTAGCATTATACGTTGGTATGTTGCCATTCATGTACGTCTTCCTTGAAGATTCTTAATAGTACCAATAGGCACAATGCCTGCCGGTACATCAACTAGTATCAAAACTTGTTGATTATACATGTTTTTGAATCCATTTTGGACTTATGACATTTTGTCATTAATAGGGGAGTCGATATCTTGTATCACTCCTCATACGTAGTCAGTTGGTAACTCTCAATAAGATAGACATCTTAATTGAGGTTTGAGATCAGAAAACCCATTGTTGGACAATTATGACCCATAGCGTCACTATTTGTACAGATCATGGTGTTGTTGTACAAATTAACTATGTGACAAAGGAGATTGCTATCTTATCATTTGTGATTAGATCACCTTAGATATATAAATGATAGGAGGTCCCTATGATTAGTCCTGGATTGAGAATGATATGAGACAGTACCAGTCCACAAAGGATTAATCATTAAATATCCCTAGTCAGAGTATTATCGAGATTGGACATCGGTAATGCGTAAAAGACTAGTATTGCACTTGTGCACGTTGTGAGGGCATAACGGGCATAGTTCTCATATATTTAAGTATTGGATACTTATGCAAGTGTAGTAGGAGGTTGTGTTTCACCGATAGTACGGGAAACAGCTTCGCTCTGGATAGACCCCCTCGGAATCCCATTGGTAGTATGACTATGTGTCTATGGGAGTCCGAAATCAGGGTAGGTGTATTTGGTCTTAACCTGAGACTTGCACCGCTAATACTTACGACAATCAATATACTTTGGTTGAGGTCGTCCAGGGCTTTAACCGGTTCTGTGTACGCCAATACTGGGTATATTGAGAATCGTAGAGTATTGGGTGTGATGTCAAGACGGAAGTATCACTCCAGTCATAGTGGAGATGATGTCACGTAGGATACGGTATTAGTGCTCTTAAGTGCTGCGCGGCCATCGGGATATTATGACTAGGTCATGTATATCCGATTATAGAGACTAGTTACCAGACATCCGACATGTGCTTCGTACGGGGCAGACACGACTCCAGCCCCAGGCCTAGCACGTGACCATCCGATACTAGATCGATATGCACTATACGATGTATACTACGCCTGATACAGATCAATATATTCCTGTAAGGATATTTCCGGAGAATTGGGTAGGCATGGCGCTTTGCTAGAAGCCAACCTTGTCTTGTGAATCGGTAAAACGTAGTACTTGGTACGTACGTGTTCGGATAGTCCGATAACCGAATTTACTGCCAACATATCCGGAGATCTCATGGGTCGCTTCCCAATGATACACCGATGACGTATGACTCGCACTTTAATTAATCTGGGATTATTTTGATGAGAGAGAAAATTAATCTGGGATTAATTACGGAGATATTTTATCTGGGATAAAGTATCGTCTAAAGAGAGAGAACGCGATTAATTTGGAATTAATCGGTAAAATAAATTTAATAGTTAAATTTGATTTTTCTATTTAATTTATTCGAATGGGCTAAAATTAATATATCGGATATATTAATATGAATTGGATTTCATTACGAAATTAAAGTTGGACTTTAACGCGAACGAACGAATTAATTTAGAATTAATTCGTAAACGACGTTCGTAATATATTTGCGTCGCATCGATATTTAATTAAATTAGATTTAATTATTTAACGACGGAAGTTCGTTTAATCGGATTAAACGAAACCGAGCCGCGGCAAATGTTCGTAGAGATATTTGAATTTTGAATTCAAATATGTGGGGCCCATGTGTGGTAGGTGTACCTACCACCCAACTACCTTGTTTTGCTTTTACAAACCATTTACCCACACCTACCAAGTTTAGGGTAAAAGGTGAAATGGTTTCACCTAAAATATAAAAGCAAAAATCTCTCTACACTTTGTATAATTATTATTCATTAGATGAATTTTGAAACCCTAGACAACTCTCTCTCTCTCCCATCTCTTCTATCTCACGCCCAAGGGGCTGCTCACTGCCATGAAATGGCGTGAATGAGGGAGGATTTTGAGGGTTTTGTGGCAAGATCCAAGTGCTAGCACACTCCTAAGAGGCATACGAAGGTGTTAGGGAAACCCACCCACGAGCCGGGAATCGTTAGACGAAGAATTGAAGCTTCAAATCTCAGCTCAAAACTGAAATTTCAAGGCAGTGGACTGCATGCAGTGGCGCACCTTGATGGAAGAAAAACGTTTTGTTCTTCTTCAAATCGTCTCAACCGATCAATGTAAGTATTCCGCAACTTCTTTGATATGTATTTCACACATCTTCATGCTTGTTTGATGATCTTGGGACCTAGAATAAAACCAACAATGGCATCAAGAGCCTAGGTTCAAGCATGAAAATTTTGGCTTAAATTTGGGTAAATTTTGAATTTGAGCATGATTTTTTATTAAATTGGATGATTGAGTATGCTTAATACATGTTTTAATTGAAGATTGATTGGATCAATTCATGAGAAATGATGTTTGGAACATGTTTCCCCAAAATTATGCCTTGGCCGAATGTAGGGAATTTGGAAATTTGGAATTTTTTGATTTTGATTCATTGGATGAATTAGAATCATGTAGGATGATGTTAATTTAAGATGAATTGGATTGAATTTTGAATTGAACAAAAACCCCAAATTCCTTACCTTGGCCGAATGTGGATGCCCTTTAATGTCTTGGTAATTTTGATTTTTGAACATGGATGTGTGTGTATGAAATCATTCGGGAAGTTAATTCGATGTCGATTGTGGATTAATTGGATTGAAACCAAATTGGACATAAAATAACTCCCTTGGCCGAGACATGTAGCATGGTGAATGGGTTTGATTTTTCATTAATGTGTTGGACATGTGATGATGATGAAAAGCATGATTAATTGGACTAATTTGATGTTTTGGAAATATTGATTTGGGTGATTAATCATGATATACACTTTAGGTAATTAAATTGGAAATTTGGAATTTGGTAATTTAATTAATTGGGCCTTAAAATTTGATTTGGGCTTTTAAAGTTGTAAATGGGCTTATTGGGCTTTGTTGTACAAAGTTGGGTTTAGGCAAATTGGATTGGATCCAATTGGGCCCAAAACCACTTCCTTAAAGCCCAAATGTGACTTATAAACCTTTAAAGTTTAATTGGGCCTAATGGGCCAAAATTGATTTCTTGGCTTATGGGGTTACTCCTTGATTGGGCTTTGGTTGCCAAAGCCCATGCCTTAAAGAAATTAATTTAAAGCCCATTGGACTTGAATTAAATTGACGTTGGACGTTAATCGGGCTTTGAGACCCGTAACGATTAAATTTGGAATTTAAGTCGTAAAAGGTTTATTAATAAAGTGTAATATTTAATTTGGAATTAAATAAGTGAATTAGTATTAAATACATATTAAATTGGATTTAATGTTGTAGTTTAATTTAATTCGAGAATTCGTACTTTGAGTACTTATTCGCAAAAACGAGTTTGACTCGCGCAAAATCAAATCGTTGTTTGAACATTGGATGATCACTAATTATCAGATTAATTAATTTGATTAGATTGATTGATAACATGCTTGTGTGAATACATGGTTGTGATGAATGAATGAATGTATATCGGATGGATATTAGTCGGGTGGGGGCAATTTTGGAAATTGTTGTAATAAATTCGATTTATTAAATTGGACCTGCGTGTCCAGCCTTATCACCTCTATTCTCTTTGTATTCTCTTCTCACCTATTCCCCTCAATGTAAATGAGGTTTCTTTAGAAGTGTAGTTTAACGGGTAATAGAAGTAATACAAGTGCTAGTTTGAGAGAGAAAGGGAGAGATTTGATCTAGGATCAATGTGTTAAGTATCCATCCGCATATCATTATTATTTATTTTCATATGCGCTTTATTATGTGTTTAGAATGCATGTTTAAGGGTGTATGATGATGATGAGACCTAAACAAAGATAATAAATTGGTAGCCAATTTGCACGCGAAAAACCCTCATCAAATATCATGCGTTTTTCCTTCCATTGAGTGATTCTTACTCAAGATCCGAGACTGGCATTGGGTTGTTGGCCAAAGTCAAGCCCTTTGTCCGTCGAAGATGTGTTTGAATCACGAGAGTTTTGTTCTATATTGGTGTCTTGTCCAAGTTGTGGTTTGTTGGCCAAAGTCAAGACCACTTCTTGTCCATCGACATTGATTACGAAGCTTTCCATGGTCAATGGGTCGCGCTTGACTGGGATCATTAGGTTTGTTGTGCCAAAGCCAAGGCTTAGTTGATTCAGAGAAAAAGGGTTAGGTAATACATTGGATGTATTGGCATATATAAGATATATGTTTAGGATTTGGATATCCCCTACCGGATCTAGGAATTGGATGAGATCCAATTGATCTTTGAGATCTACCTAGTTAATTATCATACAATTTGTTGGCCAAAGTCAAGATTGTGTGTTATTTAACGGGATCCTAGCCCACTAGGAAACACGGTTTCCCGAGTACTCGACAGAGGGTTAGAGGCTCGCCGAAAAATAGTGGGAGGCAAGAATTGAATTTGCAATATTCGTTTAATTACTTGCCATACGCGCTCATTCAAATTATTCGTCATATAAATTAAATGTTAGTTGGACTAATATTTAAATTGTTGTTTTAATAAGCAGTTGGACTGTATTATAGTTGATTATATAATTGGATTATAGTAATCAATATATTTGAATTAATTAATTTACAGTTGATTTTATAATTGGATTATAGTAATCAATGTAATTGAGGTTAATTGATTTAAATTATATTTGATTGTATAGTTGGACTATAATAATCAATATAATACATAGTACCACAAATCGTTGATTAAATAGTTGGACTATTAGAATCAAGATGAATGAAAGATTAGTGTTTAAAACATAATCCTAGGTGAAAATGTATTTAAACGACTATATTTTAAATTGGGAATAATTTCAGGATGGTCCTGGAAATAAATAATAAGTTACTTTATTTGATAAAATAACCTATTATGCCTAAGCCAAGAATTAAGCAAATAGTAGAGCATAATCTTTGGAAGATTTATGTGATGATAACTTAAGTGCTTAATTCGATATACTTGTCATAAATCTATGTTAGATTTAAGAAGTATTAAAATTGCAATAAATAACTCTTGGAGGGTTAAAGACTATTCTCGAGAGAGATAAAGTCAAACTTTGCAATTAGGTAAGTGGCGCAAGGCGCACCATACTTCAATATTCTAGAAACCCAAGGCTTGGCCAAAGGCTTCTGAAATATTTGAAAGGGCAAAGGCAAAATCATTATGATCTTCTGGGAAGATAAATGACATATCCTAAAGTGACTGCCGTTTGGATATGGCAGACACGGAGGAATTAAAGAAAGGGCAAGGCTCTGACTTTAAGAATGTTTGTCAATATTATGTCCATTACTAGTATTAAAATTGGATTTTAAAATACTTAGTATGGTACATAAATTATATGGATTGATGTTCAGAATCTGCTGTGAGCAGGATACTGACTTCAAGCTGAGATTAATCTGCGAATCGGAAACAGATGAAAGTCGCTGTGTTTCGACCGTAGAACCCTAAGTTTAGGAACTACCTTTTGGGTATGTACTTAAATTAGGAACTGTTATAATGTAACTAGTTTGACTAGAAACATTATCTTATATCAGTGTTTAATCCGTTGCGGATAGACCTTTATATTCTAGAACACTAAAGTGTTTCATTATATAAAGAATGATATTAAGATAAACACATTAGATGTGAGTAACAGAATTTATATTTTGAATATAAAATCTCAAACATATAAAGTGACAAATATATAGCTCAAACTGATTTTATCAGTAGAGACTTATTTGTGGCATTGTTGTCTGGGACACAATTAAACAAGACTCGTATATCCACGCTTTTGAAGAGTGGGTACTAGGACTGATTTGACTATTCAAATAAAGTCTACGAATCTAGTTTACTAGGTAAAGTACCTGAAACGCTATTTACTTGGTAATAGTGAAAGTGCCACCGATCTGTTAGCCCTATTCATAGTGAAGAGTGTGGGCCCATATCTAGCAATGCTAGATATGAATATGAATATTTCGTGACCTTAACGGATGTGGCATCACGTTATGGTTATGTGTTTCTTTTGAAGAACACAAATCGATAACTTTTAGAGTTTCGACATGAAGTGAACAAACAGATCGTCTAAAGTATTAAACCGTCGCGGTAAGACCGTAATGGAAAATACTTAAGCAGTAAGTTTCAAACATACATGAAAGAGTATAGTATTCTTTCAATGAGGACTCCTCCTAGGACATGTCAGTCAGTTGACGTGTGTGTCCGTACGGAGAAACCGAATTTTGTTGGACATGATAAGGTTAATCATGAGTCGCTCTGAGCTACCATTTCCTTCAACGGATATGCATTAACAGTGCAATACTTATTTAGAATAAGGTTCCATATAAATCTGTTTGACAGATATCATATTAGATATGAACGGGAAAGAAACCGGGTTTCTCATTCCTGATGATTTGGGTATGCTAGGCATATGTTTGGATGATACCAAACTAAAACCCAAATAGGATAAGTGCCAATTATAGGTTATCCTAGGGGAAACCATAAGTATAGTACTTATGCATCTCACGAGAGAACGAGAACAATGTTATTGTTGCTCACCATGCGGTTTTCCTAAGAGGAATACCGATATGCAGTGGTAAGTGGGAGGATGGTATAACTCGATGAAAGTCGGAGTAATACTGTTCAAGGCACGAAGTCCTTAATGGAACACATATAGTTCATCAAGGATGAAACTATACCATTAATCTTCGAATACACAAGAACCGCGCGTAGATCGGAGAGAATCAGAAAACAACCTGGGGTATGGGTTTCTGATCTCACCTCATAAAGATGTCAATCTTATTAAGGTAGACCAACCGACTACGTTTGAGGAAGTGATACAAGGTATCGACTCCCTTTGTGGCAAAGTGCCATGAGTCCGAAGTGGATTCCATGTATACCAACTATGTTTGGACACTAGTTGATGTACCACAAGGCATTATGCCTATTGGTACTTAAAAGTCTTCAAGGAAGACATACATGGATGGCAACATACCAACGTACAAAGCTAGGCTTTTAGCGAAAAGGTATCGTTATCAACATTGTGTTGATTACGGTTCAACCTTTTACCTGTTGCCAGTAAATCCATTTGGATAATGCTTGCTGAAATTGTACATTTATGAAATGTGTCAGTTAAAGATCAAAATCGCTTTCCTTAAACGGAAACCTTTTGGAGGATGTTTATAACATCCTGACGATTTTGTCGTACCTAAACCAGCAAACTAGGTTTGCGGGTTGTTCGATCCATGTTTGGATTGAAGCAAGCATAATGTTCTTGGAGCTGACGTTTTGATGTAATCATAATGGTGATGATTTATTTAATTCAAAACGAAAATTCTTGTGTATATAAGGAGGTTAGTGGGAGCGCACTGACAATGGATGTCATGTATAAAATAATGATAATATATGTTATTTCTTGGAAATGATATTCCCATAAAACAATCGGCGAAAGCTTGGCTTTCGAAATAATTCTCCGTAGAATTCTTAGGAGTAACAACCTTTATTCTAGGAATAAAGATCTATTGGGATAGATTTAAAGTTGTTAACACTCTCTGAGAAATTGTACATTTAAAATGTACGTGACCTGGTGTCTCATACGCTTTGAGCGTATGGAGACACAATCAGACCAATCCGAGTGATAGTCACTGGATTGAAGTTAAGAACATCCGTTAGTATCTTAGAGAACTAAGGATGCTGTCTTAGTCTATGGAGAAGGAGAACTTGAAGTGACTGGGATCATGTAGCAAGTTTCCAAACCGATAAAGATACGACTATAAGTCGCAAACGGTACTATAAAGTTTGAATACCGGAACAGTGAGCTGGAAATCTTCCAAGCAAGATACTGTTACCATATAAACAACAAATGCGGATTATTGCTGCAGCTGAGGCAGCAATAGAAGCCATTTGGGTCGATAATAAATCTAATTAGATTAGATATAGTTCTGTTAGCAGCTGAGCTAGGCGTCAGCATAGGCTAAAGAATTAATGGTCTCATCAACGATCCAGATATATACTTCGATATTCATCTGATTCGTTCGGATCATACATCGTGGCGATGTGATGATCGTATAAATCGCGTCAGACGATAATCATGTAAATCCGCTGACGAAAACCTTTTCTCAGCAATTTGAGCGAACCGTACATAGTTCGGGTGTTAGGCACTCGAGTGACTGGCTATAGGCCAAGTGGGAGATTGTTGGACAATTATGACCCATAGCGTCACTATTTGTACAGATCATGGTGTTGTTGTACAAATTAACTATGTGACAAAGGAGATTGCTATCTTATCATTTGTGATTAGATCACCACTTAGATATATAAATGATAGGAGGTCCCTATGATTAGTTCCTGGATTGAGAATGATATGAGACAGTATCAGTCCACAAAGGATTAATCATTAAATATCCCTAGTCAGAGTATTATCGAGATTGGACATCGGTAATGCGTAAAAGACTAGTATTGCACTTGTGCACGTTGTGAGGGCATAACGGGCATAGTTCTCATATATTTAAGTATTGGATACTTATGCAAGTGTGGTAGGAGGTTGTGTTTCACCGATAGTACGGGAAACAGCTTCGCTCTGGATAGACCCCCTCGGAATCCCATTGGTAGTATGACTATGTGTCTATGGGAGTCCGAATCAGGGTAGGTGTATTTGGTCTTAACCTGAGACTTGCACCGCTAATACTTTCGACAATCAATATACTTTGGTTGAGGTCGTCCAGGGCTTTAACCGGTTCTGTGTACGCCAATACTGGGTATATTGAGAATCGTAGAGTATTGGGTGTGATGTCAAGACGGAAGTATCACTCCAGTCATAGTGGAGATGATGTCACGTAGGATACGGTATTAGTGCTCTTAAGTGCTGCGCGGCCATCGGGATATTATGACTAGGTCATGTATATCCGATTATAGAGACTAGTTACCAGACATCCGACATGTGCTTCGTACGGGGCAGACACGACTCCAGCCCCAGGCCTAGCACGTGACCATCCGATACTAGATCGATATGCACTATACGATGTATACTACGCCTGATACAGATCAATATATTCCTGTAAGGATATTTCCGGAGAATTGGGTAGGCATGGCGCTTTGCTAGAAGCCAACCTTGTCTTGTGAATCGGTAAAACGTAGTACTTGGTACGTACGTGTTCGGATAGTCCGATAACCGAATTTACTGCCAACATATCCGGAGATCTCATGGGTCGCTTCCCAATGATACACCGATGACGTATGACTCGCACTTTAATTAATCTGGGATTATTTTGATGAGAGAGAAAATTAATCTGGGATTAATTACGGAGATATTATTTAAAGTATATCTGAGAGAGAAAATTATCTGGGATTAATTACGGAGATATTTTATCTGGGATAAAGTATCGTCTAAAGAGAGAGAAACGATTAATTTGGAATTAATCGGTAAAATAAATTTAATAGCTAAATTTGATTTTTCTATTTAATTTATTCGAATGGGCTAAAATTAATATATCGGATATATTAATATGAATTGGATTTCATTACGAAATTAAAGTTGGACTTTAACGCGAACGAACGAATTAATTTAGAATTAATTCGTAAACGACGTTCGTAATATATTTGCGTCGCATCGATATTTAATTAAATTAGATTTAATTATTTAACGACGGAAGTTCGTTTAATCGGATTAAACGAAACCGAGCCGCGGCAAATGTTCGTAGAGATATTTGAATTTTGAATTCAAATATGTGGGGCCCATGTGTGGTAGGTGTACCTACCACCCAACTACCTTGTTTTGCTTTTACAATCCATTTACCCACACCTACCAAGTTTAGGGTAAAAGGTGAAATGGTTTCACCTAAAGTATAAAAGCAAAATATCTCTCTACACTAGACTATAATTATTATTCATTAGATGAATTTTGGAAACCCTAAACCTAGAACTCTCTCTCTCTCCCATCTCCTTTCTATCTCACGCCCAATGAAGGGCTGCTCACTGCCTGAAAATGGCGTGAATGAGGGAAGATTTTGAGGGTCTTGTGGAAAGATCCAAGTGCTAGCACACTCCTAGGAGGCATACGAAGGTGTTAGGGAAACCCCACCCGAGCCGGGAATCGTTAGACGAAGATTAAAGCTTCAAATCTCAGCTCAAAAAAAAAAAGTCAAGACAGTGGACTGCATGCAGTGGCGCCACTTTGATGGAGAAAAACAATTTTGTTCTTCATCAAATCGTCTCAACCGATCAATGTAAGTATTCCGCAACTTCTTTGATATGTATTTCACCATCTTCATGCTTGTTTGATGATCTTGGGACCTAGAATAAAACCAACACCCATACCCAAGGTATTTTCTGACTCCTCCGCTTACGCGGTTGGGTGGTTCTTGTGTATTCGAAGATTAAGGTAATAGTTTCATCCTTGATGACCTATTTGTGTTCCATTAAGGATCGGTGCCTGGAATGTGAATATGTATTACTCCGATTTTCATCAAGTTTTACTATCCTCCCACTTACCACTGCATATCGGTATTCCTCTAAGGAAAACCGCATGGCGAGCAACAATCTAATTGTTCTCAGGTGAGATGTATAAGTACAATACTTTGGTATCCCTAGGATAACCATACAATTGGCACTTATCCAATTTGGGTTTTAGTTTGGTATCATCGAAACATATGCCTAGCATCCCAAATCTTCAGGATTGAGAGAAACCCGATCTTTCCCGTTCATATCTTATATGATATCTCTCATACAGACTATTATGGAACCTTATTCTAAATAAGTTCTGCACTGTTTAAAGCTTATCCGTTGAAGGAAATGGTAGCTCGGAAGTGACTCATGATTAACCTTATTATGTCCAACAAAATTCGGTTCACTCAGTTCGGACACACCGTCAACTTGACTTGTTCCAGGAGGAGTCCTCTTTTGAAAGAATACTTTACTCCTTCAAGTATATAAGAAACTTATTGCTTAAGTATTTTCATTACGATCTTACCGTGACGGTATAATACTATAGCCGATCTGTTTGTCTATTTCGTGTCGAAACTTTAAAAGTTTCCGATTTGTGTTCTTCAAAAGAAACACATAACCATAACGCGATGCCACATCCGTAAAGGTCACGAAATATTCATATCCACGTCTAGCCTAGCTAGACATGGGCCCAATTGCTTCACTATGAACTAGGGCTAACAGATAGGTGGCTTTTAGGCACAATGCCAAATAAACTAGATTCGTAGACTTTATTTGATTAGAATCAAATTAGTCCTGGTACCCGCTCTTCAAAAGTGCGGATATACGATTCTTGTTTAATTGTGTCACAGACAACAATGCCACAGATTAGTTTCTTCTGATCAAATCAGTTTGAGCTATTTGTTTGTCATGTTATATATTTGAGATTTATTTATATTCAAAATATAAATGCTGTTTTTCACATCTAATGTGTTTATCTCAATATCATCTTATATAATGAAACACTTTAGTGTTCTAGAATATAAAGGTTCACCCGCAGCGGGTTAAACACTGATATAGAGATAATGTATCTAGTCAAACTAGTTACATTATAACAGTTTCCAAATTTAGGTACACACCCGAAGGGTAGTTCCTAAATTAGGTATCTACGGTTAAAACAGCGACTTTCGTCCCGTTTCCGATTCGTAGATTAAATCTCTATTGAAGTCAGTATTCTATTCAAAACAGATTCTGTACATCAAGGCATATATATATCACACTAAATATCTAAAATCCAATTTAAATACTAGTAGTCAATACATTTATGACAAACATATTTGAAGTCAGAGCCTTGCTCGTTCTTCAATTCCTTCATGTCTGCTTTATCCAAATGGCAGTCACGCTTCTGCGATCCCGTTTGCCACATTTTAGGCAGACATTTTAGGATATGTCCTTTATCTTCCCAGAAGATTATAATGATTTTGCCTTTGCGTTTTTCAACACTCCAGAAGCCTTTGGCCAACCCTTGGCCTTCTAGAATATCGAAGTAAGGTGCGCCTTGCGCTACTTGCTTAATTGCAAACTTTGACTTTATCTCCTTGAGAATAGTCATTAACTCTCCAAGTGTTATTTTTGCAATTTTAGTACTTCTAAAATCTAAACATAGATTTATGAAGATCCTTCAATTTCCTTATCATACTTTGAGGATTTAATCCTTAGTTCTGATTAAGAAATTGAGGAGTCTACTGCGACAAGCTAAATGGATTAAGCACTAAAGTTATCATCACATAATCTTCCAAAGATTATGCTCTACTGTTTGCTTAACTCCGGGCTTAGGCATAATGTGTTATTTTATCAAATAAAGTAACTTATTATTAGTTTCCAGGACCATCCTAAAACTCTATTCCCAATTTTGAAAATTAAACCATTTAAATACATTTTCCCTAGGATTATGTATTAAACGTCAATCTTTCAATTTATATCTTGATTCTAATAGTCCAACTATTTAATCAACGATTTAGGTACTATTTATTATAATGATTACAATAGTCCAACTATTTAATCAACTATAATTTAATAGATTAAAATCAATTATATTGATTACTATAATCCAATTATAAAATCAACTATAAATGAATAGTTTGAATATAGTCCATCTGTTTATTAAAACAACATTTAAATATTAATCCAACTAACATTTAATTTATATGACGAATGATATTTGAATGAGCGCGTATGGCAAGTAATTAAACGAATATTGCAAATTCAATTTTTGCCTCCCATTATTTTAGGGCGAGCCTCTAACCCTCTGTAAAGTACTCGGGAAACCGTGTTTCCTAGTGGGCTAGGATTCCGTTAAATATCGCACAATCTTGACTTTGGCCAACAAATTGTATGATAATTAACTAGGTATATCTCTAAGATCAATTGGATCCAATCCAATTCCTAGATCCAATAGGGGGACATCCAAGTCCAAAACATATATCTTATATATGCAAATACATCCAATGTATTACCTAACCTTTTTCCTCTGAATCAACTAAGCCTTGGCTTTGGCACAACAAACTTAGTGATCTCAGTCAAGCGTGACCCATTGACCATGGAAAGCTTCGTAATCAATGTCAATGGACAAGAAGTGGTCTTGACTTTGGCCAACAAACCACAACTTGGACAAGACACTGATATGGAATAAAGCCTTTGTGATTCAAACACATCCTCGAAAGAAAAAGGCATTGACTTTGGCCAACAAACCAATGTAATCTTAGATCTTGAGTAAGAATCACTCAATGGAAGGAAAAACACTTAATATTGTTTGAGGGTTTTTCGCGTGCAAATTGGATAAATAAAGTAATAATGATATGCGGATGGATACTTTACACATTGATCCTAGATCAAATCTCTCACTTTCTCTCTCCCGCTAGCACATGTATTTACTTCTACCCATTACACTACACTTCTAAAGAAACATCATTTACATTGAGGGGAATAGGTGAGAAGAGAATACAAATAATAGAGAGGTAATAAGGCAGGACACACAGGTCCAATTTAATAAATCAAATTTATTACAACAATTTTTAAAATTGTCCAACCCATCTAATATCCATCCGATATACATTATTCATGCATCGCAACCATGTATTCACACAAGCAAGTTATCAATCAATCTAATCAAATTAATTAATATGATAATTAGTGATCATCCAATGTTCAAACAATGATTTGATTTTGCTCGAGTCAAAATCGTTTTTGCTAATAAGTACTTAAAGTACGAATTCTCGAATTAAATTAAACTACACAATTAATCCAATTCAATTTGTATTTAATTCCAAATTAAATAATACACTTTATTAATAAACATTTTATGACTTAAATTCCAAAATTTAATCGTTACGTGTCTAAAAGCCCGATTAACGTCCAACATCAATTTAATTAAAGTCCAATGGGCTTTTAATTAATTTCTCAAGGCGTGGACTTTTTGTCAACTCGGGTCAAACCGAATAACCAAAATCCAATCCGGCAGTTACCCCATAAGCCTAGAGATCAATCTTGGCCCATTAGGCCCAATTAAACTTTAAAGGTCCATTAAGTCGCATTTGGGCTTTATGGAAGCGGTTTTGTGCCCAATTGGATCCAATCCGATTTGCCTTAACCCAACTTTGTAGAACAAAGCCCAATAAGCCCATTTACAACATTTCAAGCCCAAATCCAATTTAAGGCCCAATTAACTAAATTACTAAAATCCAATTTTACAATTTAATTAATCAAAGTGCATTAACATAATTAATCACCCAAATCATTATTTCCAAAACACAAATTAGGCTAATTAATCATGCTCATCTACATCAATTAGTGTCCAACACAAATTAACAAAAAATCAAACCCAATCATGCTCATAATGTCTCGGCAATATAGGGGTAATTTTTATCTGATTCGGTTTCAATCCAATTAAACCCACAATCGACATTAAATCATATTCCCGAATGATTTCCAACACATCCAATTGTCAAAAATAAAAAATCCCAAGACATTTAGAGCATCACATTTTCGGCCAACACCAAAAAATTGGGAAATTTGTTCCAAACACAATTTCAACAAATTGATCCAATCAATCCTAAATTCAAACACATTTAAGCATACTAATTCATCCAATTTCATTAATCATGCTCAAAATCAAGTTTGCCCAATTTTAAGCCCTAAATCAATTTCATGCTTTTAACCAAGCTCTGATACCATTGTTGGAGATTCTAAGGGTCCCAAGGATCATACATCAAGCATATGTGAATACATTCGAGGAAGTCGTAGAATATTTACATCGATCGGTTGAGCGACGCAGAGACAACAAAAATGAAATCTTTCTGCCTTGGACTAGTCACGGCAGTGCAGTGGTGTCCTCACTGGTTTGGCCATTTTGAATCAACTTCCAAGCTCCAAGCTTCGTCGTGGTGATTCCCGGCTCATGGGTGGACTTTCCTATCACCTTCGAATGTCTCATAAGTGTGCTAACACTTGTGATTTTGCCACAAAATCACACTCCAAGCTTCCATCACTGCTCGATTTTGGAACAAAACCAGTGAGCTGTTTTGGTGCCCTTGGGCGTGATGAGAGGAGAGAAAGAGAGATGAGAGAGTTGTCTTTGGTTGGTTAAATTTGTGTATCTTATACACTCATTTAAATTTTAAATGAATTTCACTTGAATTTGGCTTTTAAAAGTCAAACCATTAAAGCCCCAACCACTCACATCACTCAATCCATCAAGTTGTCAAGTCATATCACTTAAAGTGACTTGTGATTTGATGCTTGATGCGACTAGCGATTTGACGCTTGATTTGACGTGCCACACTCGAATTCGAAATGCGAATGCGCTCACAAATAATCTTGGGCTCGGGTTCGCTTATTCCAAATTAACGAATTTTCTGTTGCGTCGTAATTAAATGATTACACCTAGCGAAATCACTATTCACGTCGCTAACGAATTAATTCTAAATTAATTTGTTCGCCCGAATTAAAATCTAATTTTAATTCCGCGTCGAAATCTAATTTCATTTAATATATCAAATATATTAATTAATCGATTAATTCCAAATTAACCGTTATCTCTCTTTAATGATATTTTATCCCAGATAAAATATCTCTGCAATTAATCTCAGATTAACTTTCTCTCTCTTCTAATTAATCCCAGATTAATTTAGAGTGCTAGTTATACTTCATCGGTGAATCTTTGGGAAGCGACCCATGAGATCCCCGGATATGTTGGCAGTAAATTCGGTCGTCGGACTATCCGAACACGTACGTACCTCGTACTACGTTTATACCGATTTACAAGACAAGATTGGCCTCTAGCAAAGCGCCATGCCTACCTAATTCTCCAGAAATATCCTTACAGGAATAAAAGATCTGTATCAGGCGTAGTATACTTAGTATTGCATATTTCTATCCAATATCGGATGATCACATGCGAGGCCTGGGGCTGGTACAGTGTCTGACCCGTATGAAGCATATATCGGATAACGAGAAACTAGTATCTTTAATATCGGATAATCATGACCAAGTCATATTATCCCGATGGTTGCAACCTTATATAGAGAACCAGTTCTGTATCCATGTGCGATCATCAACTCCATATGACTGGAGTGACACTTTCGTCTTGACATCACACCCAACACACTACGATTCTCAATATACCCAGTATTGGCGTACACAGAACCGGTTAAAGCCCTGGACGACCTCAACCAAAGTATATTGATTATCGCAAGTATTAGCGGTGCAAGTCTCAGGTTAAGACCAAATACACCTACCCTCATTTCGGACTTCCATAGACACATAATCATACTACCAATGGAATTCTGAGGGGGTCTTATCCAGAGCGAAGCTGTTTCCCGTACCATCGGTAAAACACAACCTCGTATTACACTTGCATGAGTATCATATACCCAAATATATGAGAACTATGCCGTTGTGCCCTCACAATGCGCACAAGTGTAATACTAGTCTTTTACGCATTCATCGATGTCTAATTTCGATAATGCTCTGACTATGGATATTTAATGATTTATCCTTCGTGGATTGATACTGTCTCATATCATTCTCAATCCAGGAACAAATCACATGGACCTCTCATCATTTATATATCTAGGTGATCTAATCACAAATGATAAAAGTGCAATCTCCTTTGTCACAAAGTTAATTTGTACAACAACACCGTGATCTGTACAAATAGTGACGCTATGAGTCATAATTGTCCAACATTAGTTTAATAAATCTGTGGTCTAATGACGATCATTGGTTAAATGAGATTTAATCATTTCCTGAATACAATATTCATTAAATGGATAAGGATATGTGGTCTGATCTCTTATCAGATCATCATTTACCATACGGAACAAGCATCTAATGCTTTTAAGATAAAATCTCATAAAGCACAGTTCTCAGTAATTTATTCTACCGAATATTTTTCTTAACGCTTATTTTTCATTAATGACACTACTAGTCGTTTTAAAATATGTAACTATTTATACAGAAATAATAACTATCCAACAGTCAAAAGTTATGAGATCAGATATAAAAATAATTGTTAAACATTATTTTAAATAACTAGATGAAATATCTGGTATCCAATACCTATAGTTGTTGTAGGACACAGATGTTGACGACGTTGTTCCGGGCTCGCGGCCCGGTTGGGAGTATGGAATAGACCGAAGGGGAACTAAACCTGAGAAATAACATGGAGTCACCACCCGGTGTGAACCGGGAAAAAGATTTAAGGCCGCACTCACCCCTCGCAAGGGAAGACCTCAAACTGTTGGGTTCAGAATTGTCCCTTACTTATGTCACTTGTAATGATATGATTTTTGTAAGAAATTAACCGAATCTACGCAACAACATGCTCAAACGTATTCTATTAAATTCACATGCATGAAAATAAAGATCATATCTAAGTTTGCGTCTATCCTATATCTAAGTTTGCATGCATAAAAGTAAATCGGAATACGGCAAGCACATAATTTCATAAACACATTGCATTCATAATCATGGAAGCGCAAACAAACAATAATTATACAAGCATGCATATTAAAGAGAGGCAATTAAGTGCATAATGTAAAGAGATAACTAAATAGGCAATTAAGTGCATAATGTAAAAAGATAATCAAAGAGGCAATTAAGTGCATAATGTAAAAAGATAATTAAAGAGGCAATTAAGTGCATAATGTAAAAAGATAATTAAAGAGGCAACTATACGTTAAAATAAACATGCCATGATGCGATGAAAAATAAGATAGACAATAAAGATGAAAGAAACGAGATGCAATATATGCCCACATCTATATAGGACTTCAAGTGTCCGATTAAACGTATCTCACGTTCAATCGAACATACTTTGTCCGGCGCGGCAAAACGTCGTGGCAAAGGTGGCCCCTAGGCTTTCTATCCCTCAAAATAGAGGACCTTTAATCCAACATGATTTGCCCATGCGCGATGCAATATGCTGCATGATTATGCAAGAAGATGACATACAAAAAGAAAATAATGAAATAAAAGGCGCGGTAAAGTATTGTCGTAAAGGCAGCCTTTTTTAGACTTTTCTTCTCTAAAATAAAGAACCTTTAGACCAACATAATAAACCCATGTGCATTATATTACAATGCATATAAAATAAAGACAACTATATGGAACTTCGTATGTCCGATTGAACATATCTCACATTCAACCAAACACACTTCGTCTGGCACGACAAAACGCCATGGTAAAGGTAGCCCGTAGGCATTTTATCCCTTAAAATGGAGGACCTTTAGTCCAACTTGATTTACCCATGCACATGATATTACAATGCATATAAAATAAAGACAACAATATGGGACTTCGTATGTCCAATTTTGTCCGGCGCGGCAAAACGACGTGGCAAAGGTAGCCCGTAGACTTTTTATCCCTCAAAATGAAGGACCTTTAATCCAACTTGATTTGCCCATGCGCACTATCTCATCAATACATAAACAAATAACTACGGAAAATAAATGGCAGAATATAAAATGCGAATAATAAATTACAAAATAAAACAAAGAAAAATGTGTGCCATTTACTCAAGTGGTATGTGGAATTATTTCTCAAGTACAGACCGCACTACCGTTAATTCGGATTCGACTACGGAATTTACGTCTGGGTTTCCATCTGATAAACCACAAGATGCGACATATTTTCCATTCATCTAATACCCACAACACGCATTATTCCATAATACTCATGCAAATAAAATTCAAATAATAATAACGAGATGAATACAAATTAATGAGAAAGGTGCCCTCAGGTCTAACCTTTTATGTCGACTCTCGGACGTGTGTTACACGATGGTCGGAAATGCTAAAACTCCGCAACTCTTCCGATTTACTGATTTTCCATTTTCCTTCGTTGCTTTACTGTTCTAGGTCGTTGTTTCTTCTGTTTTACTACTGTTTTACTGCTATTTTTTTAGTCACTATTTTTGCTGTGTTAGGGGACTGTTTTGGCGATTTCCAAAGGGTTTTGGGGCTGCTGTTTGTGCGGTTATTTAAGGGTTTTAAAGTGAAACTTTTGTTCATTATTTTAGGTAACTTGGGCCGCTGTTTGGGGGGTTTATTTTTGGTGAAACAGTAAGCAGTTTGGGCAGTTTCTGCGTGTAATTTGGGCGGTTTCTGCATGTAGTGCAGTGGGTGTTTGTGCGGTGGTTTTAGGCACTGCAGTAAGGGTAGTTTATGCGTACATGGAATGGGTAATGTGCGGTTATTTCAGGCAGTGCAGTAGGGGATTTATACGGTGGGATAAGGGACTGTTTGGCGTGGTTTCCTACGTGAACTGCGAGGGTTGTTTGGTGGTGATGTTCAGTAGTGTGGATGATGTGTGCATGGGGATTTTCAGGGGGATATGCGGCTGTGCAAGGGGAATTTTTTTGGTGTTAGGCATCAATGTGCTAGGAAGTGGTGAGTGTTGGATTTGTGTTTCTTTTATAGACAAAGGCTATGGTGAATCCTTGTTTGAAAAGGAAAGAGATTTGTTAATTAAGGGGATGCCATTTAATTACTATCACACAAGGAAAAGATCTTCTTAAATTATGGAGGTGATTTAGCTTGTTTTGGAAGGTCATATATTTGATTTATTTTAATTAGGCATGTAATTATTTAGATTTTATTTGATTTGTTTTAATTTCCCATGTGTTAAATATGTGTTTTATTAATTTGGATGAGATATAATTGGGCTTTGGGCGTGTGGGCTTCTTCCTTGGGCGTGTGGGCTTGGCTTTGTGGGCTAGGTGGGTGTGTGGGCTTGATGTGTATTTCAAGGGTTTTGGGCCAAGGTTAAATGGTTTGCGGGGGTTTTGGGCAAAAGGTGTTTTAAAACAGAAATCCAATTAGCGAACCCGAGACTAAGCAAACGAATCAAATCCAAAAATGTCAATTCTTGACTTTTTCCCTTCCGACGTTCGTTTCCCGCGACTTCCACGACATAAAAGGTAGTGCCTCCAAATGAGACTCATCATCCGGACTTACATGCAAAAATGTTGTGATAATCTCGGATGGTGATAATCTCTCCCCCATAGGGCAACTTAATCATCTGATGCAGAGTGGAGGGCACGCCCCCAAGCTTATGAAACCACTGCCTTCCCAATAATAAAGCGAAAGTGGCCTGGATGTCCAGAACTGTGAACTCAACTTCGTCTTCAATTGGGCCCACTTTGACCATTGCCGCAAAAGTATCCTCAACTCCCCGTTTGCTATCATCATAAGCCTTGATAGTCATACTTGAGGGATCCAAATCTGTTGCCTTCATACCCAGCCTTGCCAAAATCTTCAATGGACACACATTGATGGACGAGCCATCATCCACCATCACACAAGATGTTCTATTGCCCCTCACTTCAGCTCTGATGAATAGCGGCATGTTGTGATTTCTTCCCTCTGCCAGGAGTTCTTCCTCAGAAAAAGTGATTGCCTGCAAAGCTTCTTTTTGCACTGACCCGACAAACATTGTGGGGTTGGCATCCTCCGGCACTACTATCTTGCTGAAGGCCTCAACCATGGCCCGCCTGTACTCCCGAGATGCACACAACAATTCCCAGATGCTCACTTGTGCTCGGGTTTTCCTCAACTGCTGCAGCATTACATCCTCCCCCAGCATTTTCTGTATTCTCAGCCACTTTTCTACCTTCTGATAACATTTTTTACCCTTCTCAGTCGTATCATTGTAGAAATGCCCATTGCGTGTCATACCTCTCACCTATTCTTCATAACTACTGGAGAAGTCTGCCCAAAAATCTTTCCCTTGTTCTGTTTCATCTTCACTGTTACTATCCCAAATCCCCAGGCAAACGGCTTGGTGGTCAAGGATTTGAGGACAAGGCTTTCAGGTAGGCCTGAGCTTATCATATAGGTGGTTGGTGGGACAGAGTGGTAATTTGGCAAAGGGTTTTGGTGTGTGTTGGGATGTTCTATTTCAAGGTCGGGTATCTTTTTTGAGTCTATAAGGTCTTGGATTTCATGGCGGAGGCGGGCACAATTGTCGGTATCATGGCCTTTCTGTTGGTGGAATTGGCAATATTGGTTTAGGTTAAGATATAGTGGTGGAGGGTGTGGAAGTGGTTTGGTTTCTAGGGGTTTCAGAAGTCCATGTCTCTTCAATTTCTCCAGCACCTTAGACAAGGGTCTACCCAAGTTGGAGAATCGCCGGTTTCAGATTACGGCAATCTTAGTAGAAACAAGCTTGGTACCCGATGTTCCCCCAATGGGCCTCCTGTTTAGACTATATAAATTTATATTCTCCGCCTCCTCTTCTTTAATATCCATGACAATTTCCCTCAACTGTCGGAAGTCATTGATCCTGGAGGTCATTCTCCTCAGTTTTCCATAAATGGAGGGTTTAGTGCCCTTGATAATCATTTTGATTTGGTCCTTCTCCGAGGGCCGAGTCTGCATCTTTAGGAGCTGGCTCCTCCAGCGGTCTACATACTCCTTGAAGCTCTCATCCGGCTTCTGCTTAGTGTTCTCCAAATCTCGGAGTGACAAATCAATCTCCAAGACTGTAACATACTATTTTAGGAATTCATCTGCCAATTCCCTCCAATCTTCTTTGACCTTCCTCTCGAGGCTATGATACCACACTACTGGCGCCCCCTCAAGTGACATCCCGAACATGTTTTGTACTTGACGCTTCGATAAACCCACTGAACTCATAACTGAAACATACTGTCGGAGATGGACCCTCGGATCCCCATTCCCTTTGAACTTAGCCATATCAAGCATTTTGAACTGAGCTGCAAATTGTTCTTCGAAGGTCATTACCGCATATTCAGCCATATCATCATCCAAAGTGGGGATTTCATCCCCTAACCCATTCGGAGGCTCCTCACGCCTCACATTCTCAGAGTTTCCCCCAGCATGAGGCACATCCATTTTTGCCATAGTAGAAGTCAAGGCTTGCAACTGTTCAGTAATCTTGGTGAGACTGTTTTCCAACTTATCCATACGGGATACCTCGTTATCTGATTCACTCATGTCTATTATCGGTCTTTTGGTGAGTCATCCATCTTCCCTAACCCAAAGGGAATCTATGATGCCTTTTAAAATTGTCAGTCAGCATGTATGTGTGCAATGCATGTAATATATAAGCCCATAGAAATTTTATACTAATTGGCCCATTATCATTTTAAAGTGTTCAACCACACTATTGCGCGGTGCAAACTTGTCCCAGTTGAAAAAGGCCCAACAGGTTTACACTTTGCAACAACACAGCTAAACAACTCCAAAAGATGAGAGGGCCACACATAAAATGGTCCATCGGCATTTTAGAAGCTTTTGGCCCAATTGTCAAAGGACACGAACTCGTCCCAGTTTAAATGGCCTAACGAGTTCATATCTTTTGACAAAAAGTCCAACTGGATCCAAATGACGACGGCCCAAAACATAAACACAAAGAGATAATTTCTACAGAGTGGCGCATCGGCATTTCAGAAGCTTTTGGCCCAATTTTCATAATATACGAACTCGTCCCAGTTTAAATGGCCCAACAAGTTTGCATTTCTGACAAGAAGTCCAACTGAATCCAAATGATGACGGCCTTAAACATAAGCATAGATCAAATGATTCTACTAGTTTTACTACTAAGGTTCACATGCGGGTTTACGAGAGTGCGGACAAAGGCTCTCGCTGACGAAGGATTGCCCACAATTAGGACTCCCCACTCAAGGGTTCAAGCGACCAAGTGAGAGCATATTTTTTATACCTTAAGGTACGTGCCAACGAGTTATGGCGTGTGACTAACTGTCAAACGGACTTCCCATTGTAGATTCCCCAGAGAGAGGGTGGAGAGAACTCTCTTAAATACCCAAGTCTCTTAGGCTCTTATCGCCTTGGTGACAGGAATAAACAATTAGTCCTCCAAATTAGTGTGTCACAACGAGCTACGGGTAAGGATTAACTAGGTGCCTTCACAGCCTTTCCTCATAGAAAAGTAGTGAATGAAGGAAGACACCAAACCATTACCTAGCTTCAACAATGCCTTTGATTAAACCCCCTCAACCCACTATAGACACGATTAAATAAAGCACAAACCATAAGCATCACAAGACATGATTTCGGGGCCAATTCTCTATCCCCAGTGGAGTCGCCAGACTGTAGGACACAGATGTTGATGACGTTGTTCCGGGCTCACGGCTCGGTTGGGAGTATGGAATAGCCCACAGGGGAACTAAACCGGAGAAATAACATGGAGTCGCCACACGGTGTGAACCAGGAAAAAGATTTAAGGCCGTACTCACCCCTCGCAAGGGAAGACCTCAAACCGTTGGGTTCGGAATGATCCCTTACTTATGTCACTTGTAATGATATGATTTGTGCAATAAATTAATTGACTCTATGCAACAACATACTCAAAAGTATTCTATTAAATTCACATGCATGAAAATAAAGCTCATATATAAGTTTGTGTATATCCTATATCTAAGTTTGCATGCATAAAAGTAAATCGGAATACGGTAAGCATATAATTTCATAAACACATTGCATTGATAATCATGGAAGCGCAAAAAAACAATAATTATACAATCATGCATATTAAAGAGATGCAATTAAGTGCATAATGTAAAGAGATAACTAAATAGGCAATTAAGTGCATAATGCAAAAAGATAATCAAAGAGGCAATTAAGTGCATAATGTAAAAAGATAATTAAAGAGGCAATTAAGTGCATAATGTAAAAAGATAATTAAAGAGGCAACTATATGTTAAAATAAACGTGCCATGATGCGATGCAAAAGAAGATAGACAATAAAGATGAAAGAAACGAGATGCAATATATGCCCACATCTATATAGGACTTCAAGTGTCCGATTAAACGTATCTCACATGCAATCGAACGTACTTTGTTCGACGAGGCAAAACATCGTGGCAAAGGTAGCCCGTAGGCTTTCTATCCCTCAAAATGAAGGACCTTTAATCCAACTTGATTTGCCCATGCGCGATGCAATATGATAAGCCCATGAGCATTATGGAACTTCGTTTGTCCGATTGAACATATATCACATTCAACCAAACACATTTCGTTCGGCGCGGCAAAACGTCATGATAAAGGTAGCCCATAGGCTTTTTATCCCTCAAAATGGAGGACCTTTAGTCCAACTTTATTTGCCCATGCGCATGACATTACAATGCATATAAAAATAAAGACAACAATATGGGACTTCGTATGTCCGATTGAACATATCTCACATTCAATCAAACACACTTCGATCGGCGCGGCAAAACGTCGTGGCAAAGGTAGCCTGTAGGTTTTTTATCCCTCAAAATGGAGGACCTTTAGTCTAACTTGATTTGCCCATGCGCATGACATTATAATGCATATAAAAATAAAGACAACAATATGAGACTTCCTATATCCGATTGAACATATCTCACATTCAATCAAACACACTTCGTCTGGCACGGCAAAACGTCGTGGCAAAGGTAGCCTGTAGGCTTTTTATCCCTCAAAATGGAGGACCTTTATTCCAACTTGATTTGCCCATGTGCACTATCTCATCAATGCATAAACAAATAACTACGGAAAATAAATGGGGGAATATAAAATGCGAATAATAAACGAACAAGAAAAAACAAAGCAAAATATGTGCCGTTTACTCAAGTGGTACGTGGAATTGTTTCCCAAGTATAAACCGCACTACCGTCCATTCAGATTCGGGTACGGAATTTACGTCTAGGTTTCAATCCGACATACCACAAGAGGTGACACATTTGCCATTCATCCAATACCCACAACATGCATTATTCCATAATACTCATGCAAATAAAATTCAAATAATAATAACGAGATGAATACAAATTAATGAGAAGGTGCCCTAAGGTATAGCCTTTTTATGCGAACTCTCGGATGTGCGTTACACGGTGGTCGGAAGGGCTAATACTCTGCAACTCTTTTGGTTTACTGATTTTCCATTTTCCTTCGTCGCTTTATAGTTTTGGGTGGCTGTTTCTTCTATTTTACTGCTGTTTTGCTGTGCTGTGTTTTAGTCACTATTTTTGCTGTGTTATGGGACTATTTTGGCGGTTTCTAAAGGGTTTGGGGGCTGCTGATTGTGCGGTTATTTAAGGGTTTTAAAGTATAGTTTTTGTTCACTGTTTTAAGTAATTTGGGCCGCTGTTTGGGGGGTTTATTTTCAGTGAAACAGTGAACAGTTTGGGCAGTTTCTGCCTGTAATTTGGGCGGTTTCTGCGTGCAGTACAGTTTGTGTTTGTGCGGTGGTTTTAGGCAGTGCAGCGAGGGCAGTTTGTGTGTACAGGGAAGGGGTAATGTGTGGCTATTTCAGGCAGTGTAGTATGGGATTTATGCGGTGGGATAAGTGACTGTTTGGCGTGGTTTCCTACGTGAACTGGAGGGCTGTTTGGTGGTGATGTTCGGTAGTGTGGAGGATGTGTGCATGGGGATTTTCAGAGGGATATGCGGCTGTACAAGGGGAATTCTTTTGGTGTTAGGCGTCAATGTGCTAGGAGGGGGCGAGTGTTGGATTTGTGTTTCTTTTATAGACAAAGGCTAGGGTGAATCCTTGTTTGAAAAGGAAAGAGATTTGTTAATTAAGGGGATGCCATTTAATTAGTATCACACAAGGAAAAGATCTTCTTAAATTAGGGAGGTGATTTGGCTTGTTTTGGAAGGTCATATATTTGATTTATTTTAATTAGGTATGTAATTATTTAGATTTTATTTGATTTGTTTTAATTTCCCATGTGTTAAATATGTGTTTTATTAATTGGATGAGATATAATTGGGCTTTAGGCGTGTGGCCTTCTTCCTTGTTGGGGTGTTGGCTTGGCTTTGTGGGCTAGGTGGGTGTGTGGCCTTGATGTCTATTTCAAGGGTTTGGGCCCAAGGTTAAATGGTTTGCGGGGATTTGGGCTAAAGGTGTTTTTAAAAAAGAAATCCAACTAGCGAACCTGAGACTAAGTGAACGAATCAAATCCCAAAATGGTCAATTCTTGACTTTTTCCCTTTCGACGACCGTTTCCCGCGACTTCCGTGACTTAAAAGGTAGGGCCTCCAAATGAGAATCAATATTCTCTGTACACATCGATACACATCTCATTTCTCAAGCTTTATAATTTGTGTTCAATTATTCACAACGATTGTAAAATAATTGATTAGCAAACTGTGTCTTACACGTGACTTCTAAAAGTCACTAAAGCTAAGAAATGTCATTATAAGACAAACAAATACTAAAGGGGCTTTCTTAATGCCAGTCAAGAATGTCGAGACATGAACTGACTCACGTCAATTCTTACTGCATAAGAAACAGTTCTAACTAGACTATTATTTCATAACACAAATATCCTTTTAGATTACCTAATCATGACTTAGAAACTAAGTCACAAACCATCTTGATTTTCAAGAAAATCGGAACAACATTTCCTAATGTTTTCATTTATTCTAACTATATCTGAGTCTACTTTCTTTCTAGAACTTATTCTAGAACTACGCAACCACAAGTAAAGTCAGAAAATCTATTCAAGTAATAAGCATACAGTGGATTAAAAGTATAAATATATAAACAATATATAATAAAGGAAAACAAAAGCAGTAAATTCCATAAAATTACGCACTACTTAAGTTATGGATTTTAAACTCAGCAGTGTCTCCCACTACTTTACGTAATACCGTAATTCCCAACGGACAACGGGATGTCAATAATTAAATCGAATTCCATAGTGAGAGTATGAGCCCATGAATATATTTCGACTCACAGTTTTGGCACGTTCTCGCTTACGTATTTTCATTAGGTAGACAATTCTTTGTCAATCACTCACCAGTGACTCATGGTTTCGGTCCTGATCGTTTCTCATTGTGATAGCTTTGGCACGTTCACAGGAAGGCGTATGGAGGTTTCACTTGTAAATGAAAAACTCAAGCTACCGTTGTAGTCCTGACAGCTTTGGCACGTTCAGGATTTCCACTTTCACTTGAATTTGTCTCGTATCAATATACAACTAGCATGGATAAAATTCTATCAACTACACCGTCACTGTTTTGGTATGATCTCGGACGCAGCCATAAAAAGTTATCCATAACCGTATTGACAAGACGGACCAAGAAACATGTATCCAATATACGTTACTTTACAGCCATATTTCAAAGCGGCAATTTTCCTATGGAAGCTATACTCTACATCTAATGCATAATTTTAATCTAAATCATTTTCTAAATAATTTAATCCTACTTTAGAAAACATAACATAATTTAACTATTAAATTTCTGTTATATTTTCCGTTAAAGTAAAATCGAAAAGTAAAGAAACATATCTAGATTACAAGCATGTCCGAACGTTAAAATTGGATTAAATATCAAATATCAAGCATGAATAATGTAATTGATGAATCATCAGACCCGCTCTGATATCATTTTTTTGTGGGTTTGAGTAATGGGCCAAGTGGAAGGCGGGTTCAGGCGAAATCGTATTTTAAATTTTTTTCAAAAATACCGAATAAATTATTCAATATCTAATATGAATAATTTATTCATTTTCACCTAAACCTATTATTCAATATCAAATATTGACATAAACAAGTTGAAAACTCGCAAAACTTTTACGAAAATCATTTTTTCGTAAAATGGCCTAAAATACGTTTTTGACCGAATCGACTACCCGAAACTTATGGAAATTGCACAGGTCAGATCCCATAGTGTCGGGCCAGTTCATGGGCTGCCCAAATAGTGATGGGATCACTATTTTCACAGCCGTCACCCTGTTGGTTCAAAATCCACCCGGTAAAGCCATTTTTGGCCGTTTTCGCTTATTTCAAGTCGGAAACACTTTCCGGAAATTGTGCCAACTCCCAAAACACATCCACTACATTCAAAAAACATCAAATATATCACAAAATTTCCTGTTTACCCTAATCTGATCAGGAACCAAAAATCTCATAAAATTCAAGCTTTAAATCCAATAATTCAAAATTAATCCAATTAATCTTAAAACCAACCAAAGTCACCACATATGAAGCACTCAAGAAACATTATAGACTATCTTAGAGTGGATCAACAACTCTAGAATGACAACTCTTCATCTAATGATCAAATTGGAAACTAATTACAATAATAGCATCCAAAATACTTCACACATGCTTCATCACTTCGCTTACATCCACCACAACCAAAAGCCCCAAATTTTACACATGTAAAGAAACCCTAGAACTATTCTAAGAACACAAGAACAAGAAATCAAATTTCCAAACTTGAGAAGACTAAAGATTACCTTTTAATCTCCAAATTCCTAAGCTTTTTCTTGTGCTTTTCTTCACTTTTCAACTTGGATCATCAAGAAAAATGAAAACCATTTCCTAGGAGAGGCTATCGGCCATGGTGTGTGTGATAAGGGAAAATGAAATTTTTTTTTTTTACTTTTTAAATAAAAGAAACCGACTTTGGTGTATTGTAAAAGGGGCATTTTGGTCATTTTGTAATTTAATCAAATTAAATCAATAAACAAGCTTTTAAAAGGCCAATTAAAATGTCACACATTTGCCTTTAATAAATACATTCCATCTCATCCAATTATTTATCACCATGTATCATATTCATAATGATAATTGGATAAAGTTTGAAAATTTAATTATTTAATTATTTAACATTTAAATAACTAGATATTTAAATAACAACCATATATGTATTTATATTTACATTAAATAACAAATACATATATATAAATGTGGCATGTGTCAAATCTTATTTGACAAATAATTATGTGTATCTAATCGTATTATGTATCAATACAAATACACAATAATTATTAAATGACCAAAATCCCTAAATGCATGTGTTATCGTTTAACCAATTTAACGATCTGAATTAACTCACTAATCCATTGAAGTATTGTGAATAATCCATATTATTCATATCGAGTTGCCTAAGTGCTCAACGAGTACACTTCATATTGTGGGACTCTCTAAGTTTAGGTTTATCCGTCACAAAATCCAATTTCGTGTCCATAATCTACCCCTCATGGATTATGACGACCATGGATAATATTGCTAAACTGTGCAAGTCGAGGTCACTACATACGTATAATCCCTCCGTCACAGGCTATCCATATTATACTTGGGATATAGATGAGAACGTCAAATCTGTTCGGTATAATACTGTCGACTTTCAATTTACGATCACAAAATAACACTCGGAACTGGTTTCCGACGTTATACCACTTTATGGATTTACTAGATCGTAAACACATGAGGATGCCTATGCACTGTACACAGGACTAACATATCCTATCTTGATATGCACAGGATATCATGAGCATCAGTCCACACCGAACGAACAGGTGGAGGTCTGATCATGAACAGATTGTTGACGTGAATGCCATCAAAATATGCACGATAACTCATATATCCCACTGTGGTATCTCAAGTCAAATGACCACTATGCTCGCTCAACTCGAGAAGGTTCTTATTGACGTTGGTGTACCATCTATTAGAAAACCTTCAATGAGTCATTTAGTGTCTTATCAAAAAAACACCTACATGTCTATACGAGTTTCCCGAGACTCAAGGTTCAATGGGATAAACCATCAGACCAAATCACGATATACGACATGTACCGGTATCAAATGATCTCTACTAACCGACCCGTGTTACTAAATCTTGACCGGGAACTTTATTTAAGGATATACATCTTATAGTTACGCTTTCCAATGTCAATTACAAACTACATTGTAATTGCGCACTATATTGTAAATCCTAGAGTCTTTGTCTATTATACACGTATCACTGAACCAGATTCAGTTTCGATCTAATCGTAATCAGATATCTAATCGCAATTAGATCGAATAAGCATATAAAAGACAAGGGTGCTACTGTTAAATTAGTAATATTATGGAAAATTGAATTGCTCGTATTTATGAATGGGACCTAAATACGATCCGAATTAGCACTTGAGCACCAACCATAACAGTTACTTGTTGTTTCTGGTTATTTCTTTTATGTTGTTCATAAAGAAGTTTACTATTCGCCTGCTTCATGTGTGAGTAATACACCAAGTGTTAGGGTTGGTGCTCGTAGCGCCAATCCGAATCGTATTTATGTCCGATTCATAAATACAAGCAATTATATTTTTCATAATATTACTAATTTAGTGGTAGCACCCTTGTCTTTTATATGCTTATTCAATCTAATTGCGATTAGATATCTGATTACGATTAGATCGAAAATTAATCTAGTTCAGTGATACGTATATATTAGACAAAGACCCTAGGATTTACAGTATGGTGTGCGATTACAATGTAGTTTGTAATTGACATTGGGAAGCACACTATTAGTTGTATATCCTTAAATAAATTTCCTAGTCAAGATTTGGTAACATGGGTCGGTTAGTAAACTCCGTTGAGACCAGTACATGTCATATATTGTGACTTGGTCCGATAGTTTATCCCAGTGAACCATGAGTCTTGGGAGACTCGTATAGACATATAGGTGTTTATTTGATAAGACACTGAACAAATCACTAAAGGTTTCCTAATATATGGTACACCAATATCAATATGACCATTCTAGAGTTGACCGAATATAATGGTCCTTCGACTTGAGATACCACTGTGGATATATGAGCTATCCTCCACACATTGATGGCAGTCACGTCAACGATCTATTCATGATTAGATCTCCGCCTGTTCGTTGGGTGTGGACTCATGCTAATGATATCCTATGCGTATCAAGATAGGATTTGTCAGACCTGTATACAAGGCATAGGCTGTTGGGTTTCTAGGTTAGACCCAAGATCGATTCAAGCATAAAACATGTGTGAATACTCATAAGAAGTATGGTGGAATCATACTTACATTGATCGGCTTTTGCGATGCGAGGAACAACAAAAATCTTCAAGTTTTCCTCCAAGGTGCTCACGGTTTTTTGCCTCCATTTTGTGCTACATTTTTCGGTCCTTCAAGTTCCAAGCTTGGTTTGCATTCTATGCCCACATGTGGGTTTCCCTATCACCTTCGCAAGACTCTTAAAGTGTGCTAGCACTCGGAAAAATTTACCGTAAATCTTTCCATTGTTCTCGGCTTTGGAGAATAATTTTGAGAGAATTTGGCCATTGGCCGAGAGTTAGAGGAGAGAAGAAGAAGTTGTGATGAGTTGGTTTTTGTTTCAAAAACAAAGTCAAATGATATATCAAAATCAAAATAAAAGAAAATGGTATTAGTCATTCAAGCCATAACTTATGAGTGTTTCACACTCAACCATCAATTCATATCAACTTCCATCAATCAAAGTGACTAAAGTTTACTAGTGATGTGACGCGTGGGGCCCACTCGATTCAAAATGCGAGTGGGCCCGCAAACACTCTCGGGCTCGGTTTCACTAATTCCAAATTAATGAATTTTCCGTTGCGACGTAATTAAATCAAATTTAATTAAATAATTATGCCTAGCAAAATTACTATTCACGTCGCTGACGAATTAATTTTAATTAACTTGTTCGCCCGAATGAAAATCTAATTTTAATTCCGCATCGAAATCCAATTTCGTTTAATATATCGAATATATTAATTTATCGATTAATTCCAAATTAATCGTTCTCTCTCTCTATAAATAATATTTTATCTCTGATAAAATATCTCTGTAATTAATCCCAGATTAATTTTCCCTCTCATCTAATTAATCCCAGATTAATAATGTTTGAATCATACATCATCGGTGAATCTTCGGGAAGCGACCCATGAGATCCCCGAATGTGTTGGCAGTAAATCTAGTCGTCGGACTATCCGAATATGTACGTACCTAGTACTACATTTTTACCGATTTACAAGACACGGTTGGCTTCTAGCAAAGCACCGTGCCTACCCAATTCTCCAGAAATATTCTTAAAAGAATATGTGATCTATATCAGGCGTAGTATACTTAGTATTGCGTATTACGATCCAGTATCGGATGTCAAATGCTAGGCCTGGGGCTGGAATTGTGTTTGCCCCGTACGAAGCACATATCGGATCTCAGGTAACTAGTCTATATAATTGGATAAACATGACCTAGTCATAATATCCCGATAGCTGCAGCATAAAAGAGCACCAGTTCCGTATCCTACGTGATCATCATCTCCACTATGACTGGAGTGATACTTCCGTCTTGACATCACACTCAATACATTACGATTCTCAATATACCCAGAAGAGGCGTACACAGAACCTGTTAAAGCTCAGGTAAAGACAAAATACTCCGACCCTGATTCGGACTTCCATAGACACATAGTCATACTAATTTACAATATTCGTTCAATAACTTGCCATACGCGCTCAATCACAAATATCATTCGTCATATAAATTAAGTGTTAGTTGGACTAATATTTAAAATGTTGTTTTAATTAACAGTTGGACTGTATTCAAATAATTCATTTATAGTTGGTTATATAATGGATTATAGTAATCAATATATTTGATTTAATTATTATAGTTGATTAAATAGTTGGACTATAGTAATCATTATAATAAAAATACCGAAATCGTTGATTAAATAGTTGGACTATTAAAATCAATATAAAATTGAAAGATTGACATTTAAAACATAATCCTAGGGAGAATGTATTTAAATGGTTTAATTTTCAAATTGGGAATATAATTCAGGATGGTCCTGGAAACTAATAAGTTACTTTATTTGATAAAATAACATATTAAGCCTAAGTCCGGAGTTAAGCAAATAGTAGAGCATAATCTTTGGAAGATTTATGTAATGATAACTTTAGTGCTTAATCCATTAAGCTTGTCGCGGTAGACTACTTAATTTCTGAATCAGAACTAAGAATTAGATCCTTAAAGTATGATAATGAAATTGAAGGATCTTCATAAATCTATGCTTAGATTTTAGAAGTACTAAATTGCAATAAATAACTCTTGGAGAGTTAATGACTATTCTCAAGGAGATAAAGTCAAAGTTTGCAATTAGGGAAGTAGCGCAAGGCGAATCTTACTTTGATATTATAGAAACCCGAGGCTTGGCCAAAGGCTTCTGGAATGTGAAAAGGGCAAAGGAAAAATCATTATAATCTTCTAGGAAGATAAAAGACATATCCCAAAATGTCTCCCTAAATATGGCAAACGGGATCGCAGAATTGTGACTATCGTTTGGACAAAGCAGACATGAAGGAATTGAAGACGAGCAAGGCTCTGACTTCAAATATGTTTGTCATAATTATGTTCATTACTAGTATTGAAATTGGATTTTAAATACTTAGTGTGGTACATAAAATATATGTATTGATGTTCAGAATCTGCTATGAGCAGGATACTGACCTCAATTGAGATTTAATCTGCGAATTGGAAACGGGACGAAAGTCGTTATTTCAACTGAAGATATCTAAGTTTAGGAACTACCTTCGGGTGTGTACTTAAATTAGGAAACTGTTATAATGTGACTAGTTTGACTAGAAACATTATCTTTATATTAGTGTTTAACCCGCTGCGGGTGAGCCATTATATTCTAGAACACTAAAGTGTTTTTTATATAAAGATGATATTGAGATAAACACATTAGATGTGAATAACAGAATTTATATTTTGAATATAAATAAATCTCAAATATATAACATGACAAACAAATAGCTCAAACTGATTTGATCAGATGAAACTTTTGTGGCATTGTGTCTGGGACACAATCAAACAAGAATCGTATATCCGCACTTTTGAAGAGTGGGTACTGGACTAATTTGATTCCATTCAAATAAAGTTTATGAATCTAGTTTATTGGGCAAAGTGCCTAAAACACTATTTACTTGGTAAAAGTGAAAATGCCACCAATCTGTTAGCCCTAGTTCATAGTGAAGCAAGTGGGCCCATGTCTAGCTAGGCTAGAGGTGGATATGAATATTTCGTGACCTTTAAGGATGTGGCATCACGTTATGGTTATGTGTTTCAATTGAAACACAAATCGAAAACTTTTACAGTTTCGACACGAAATAGACAAACAGATCGGCTAAAGTATTAAACCGTCACGGTAAGACCGTATTGAAAAATACTTAAGCAATAAGTTTCTAATATACTTGAAAAACACGTCAGTTTGACGGTGTGTGTTCGAACAGAGTAACCGAATTTTGTTGGACATGATAAGGTTAATCATGAGTCGCTCTGAGCTACCATTTCCTTCAACGGATAAGCATAAACAGAGCAGAACTTATTTTGAATAAGGTTCTATAAAAATCTGTTTGACAGATATCATATTAGATATGAACAGGAAAGAAACCAGGTTTCTCATTCCTGAATATTTGGGTATGCTTGGCATATGTTTGGATGATACCAAACTAAAACCCAAATTGGATAAGTGAAAATTGTAGGTTATCCTAGGGATACCGTAAGTATAGTACTCATACATCTCATAAGAGAACAATGTAATTGTTGCTCACCATGCGGTTTTCCTAAGAGGAATACCGATATGCAGTGGTAAGTGGGAGGATACTAAAACTCGGTGAAAATCGGAGTAATATTATTCCTGGCACCGATTCCTAATGGAACAAATATAGTTCATCAATGATGAAACTATACCAGTAATCTTCGAATACACAAGAACCGCGTAAGTCGGAGAGAGTCAGAAAACAACCTGGGTATGGGTTTCTAATCTCACCTCATAAAGATGTCTATCTTATTGAGGTATATCAACTCACTACGAATGAGGAAGTGATACAAGGTATCGACTCCCTATTATGACAAAGTACCATAATATCTGAATTAGATTCCATGTATATCAACAAGTTTGGATACTAGTTGATGTACGACAAGGCATTTTGCCTAATTGTACTATATGAGTCTTCAAGGAAGACATACATGGATGGCAACATACCAACGTACTCAGCTAGGCTTGTAGTGGAAAGGTATCATTATCAACATTGTGTTGACTACGATTCAACCTTTTACCTGTTGCCATGGTAAATCCATTTGGATAATGCTTCCTTCTGCTGCATGTTTCATTTATGAAATGTGTCAGCTGAACGGGAAAATTGATTTCCTGAAAATGAAAACTTTTGGAGGATGTTTATAATATCCTGTCGGTTTTGTCGTACCATAACTAGCAAACAAGGTTTGCGGGTTATTCGATCCATGTTTGGATTGAAGCAAGCATAAGTTCTTGGAATTATCATTTTGATATAATCATAATAGTTTATGATTTAATTCAAAACGAAATGATTTTTGTGTATATAAGAGGGTTAGTGGGAGTGCACTGACAATAATTGTCCTATAAACTGTTATAATGTGACTAGTTTGACTAGAAACATTTTCTCTATATCAGTGTTTAACCCGCTGCGGGTGAGCCTTTATATTTTAGAACACTAAAGTGTTTTATTATATAAAGATGATATTGAGATAAACACATTAGATGTGAATAACAGAATTTATATTTTGAATATAAATAAATCTCAAATATATAACATGACAAACAAATAACTCAAACTGATTTGATCAGATGAAACTTTTGTGGCATTGTTGTCTGGGACACAATCAAACAAGATTCGTATATCTGCACTTTTGAAGAGTGGGTACTATGACTAATTTGATTCCATTCAAATAAAGTCTATGAATCTAGTTTATTGGGAAAAGTGCCTAAAATACTATTTACTTGGTAAAATTGCAAATGTCACCAATCTGTTAGTCCTAGTTCATAGTGAAGCAAGTGGGCCCATGTCTAGCTAGGCTAGAGGTGGATATGAATATTTCGTGACCTTTATGGATGTGGCATCGCATTATGGTTATGTGTTTCCATTGAAACAAAAATTGGAAACTTTTACAGTTTCGACACGAAATAGACAAACAGATCGGCTAAAGTATTAAACCGTCATGGTAAGACCGTAATGAAAAATACTTAAGCAATAAGTTTCTAATATACAAGAATGAGTAAAGTATTCTTTCAAATGAGGACTCCTCCCGGAACACGTCAGTTTGACGGTGTGTCCGAACAGAGTAACCGAATTTTGTTGGACATGATAAGGTTAATCATGAGTCGCTCTGAGCTACCATTTCCTTCAACGGATAAGCATAAACAGTGCAGAACTTATTTTGAATTAGGTTCCATAAAAATTTGTTTGACAGATATCATATTAGATTTGAACAGGAAGAAACCAGGTTTCTCATTACTGAATATTTGGGTATGCTTGGCATATGTTTGGATGATACCAAAATAAAACCCAAATTGGATAAGTGCCAATTGTAGGTTATCCTAAGGATACCGTAAGTATAATACTCATACATCTCATAAGAGAACAATGTAATTGTTGCTCACCATGCGGTTTTCCTAAGAGGAATACCGATATGCAGTGGTAAGTGGGAGGATAGTAAAACTCGGTGAAAATCAGAGTAATATTATTCCTGGCTCCGATTCCTAATGGAACAAATATAGTTCATCAAGGATGAAACTATACCAGTAATCTTCGAATACACAAGAACCGTGTAAGTTGGAGAGAGTCAGAAAACAACCTGGGGTATGGGTTTCTGATCTCACCAAATAAAAATGTCTATCTTATTGAGGTATATCAACTGACTACGAATGAGGAAGTGATACAAGGTATCGACTCCCTATTATGACAAAGTACCATAATATCCGAATTGGATTCCATATATATCAACAAGTTTTGATACTATTTGATGTACCACAAGGCATTTTGCCTAATGGTACTATATGAGTCTTCAAGGAAGACATACATGTATGGCAACATACCAACGTACTAAGCTAGGCTTGTAGTGGAAAGGTATCGTTATCAACATTGTGTTGACTACGATTCAACCTTTTACATGTTGCCATGGTAAATCCATTTGGATAATGCTTGCTTCTGCTGCATGTTTCATTTATGAAATGTGTCAGCTGAACGGGAAAATTGATTTCCTGAAAATGAAACCTTTTGGAGGATCTTTACAACATCCTGTTGGTTTTGTCGTACCATAACTAGCAAACAAGGTTTGCGGGTTATTCGATCCATGTTTGGATTGAAGCAAAAATAAGTTCTTGGAATTATCATTTTGAGATAATCATAATAGTTTATGATTTAATTCAAAACGAAATGATTCTTGTGTATATAAGAGGGTTAGTGGGAGCGCACTGACAATAATTGTCCAATAAACTGTTATAATGTGACTAGTTTGACTAGAAACATTATCTCTATATCAGTTTTTAACCCGCTGCGGGTGAGCCATTATATTCTAGAACACTAAAGTGTTTTATTATATAAAGATGATATTGAGATAAACACATTAGATGTGAATAACAAAATTTATATTTTGAATCTAAATAATTCTCAAATATATAACATGACAAACAAATAGCTCAAACTGATTTGATCAGATGAAACTTTTGTGGCATTGTTGTCTGAGACACAATCAAACAAGAATCGTATATCCGCACTTTTGAAGAGTGGGTACTAGGACTAATTTGATTCCATTCAAATAAAGTCTATGAATCTAGTTTATTGGGCAAAGTTCCTAAAACACTATTTACTTGGTAAAAGTGCAAATGCCACCAATCTGTTAGCCGAGCAAGTGGGCCCATGTCTAGCTAGGTTAGAGGTGGATATGAATATTTCGTGACCTTTACGGATGTGGCATCGCATTATGGAAATAGACAAACAGATCGGCTAAAGTATTAAACCGTCATGGTAAGACCGTAATGAAAAATACTTAAGCAATAAGTTTCTAATATACTTGAAAGAGTAAAGTATTCTTTCAAATGAGGACTCCTCCGGGAACACGTCAGTTTGACGGTGTGTCCGAACAGAGTAACTGAATTTTGTTGGAGATGATAAGGTTAATCATGAGTCGCTCTGAGCTACCATTTCCTTCAACGGATAAGCATAAACAGTGCTTATATTAGATTTGAATAGGAAAGAAACCAGGTTTCTCATTCCTGAATATTTGGGTATGCTTGGCATATGTTTGGATGATACCAAACTAAAACCCAAATTGGATAAGTGCTAATTGTAGGTTATCCTAGGGATACCGTAAGTATAGTACTCATACATCTCATAAGAGAACAATGTAATTGTTGCTCACCATACGGTTTTCCTAAGAGGAATACCGATATGCAGTGGTAAGTGGGAGGATAGTAAAACTCGGTGAAAATCGGAGTAATACTATTCCTAGCAGCGATTCCTAATGGAACAAATATAGTTCATCAAGGATGAAACTAGTAATCTTCGAATACACAGGAACCGCGTAAGTTAGAGAGAGTCAGAAAACAACCTAGGGTATGGGTTTCTGATCTCACCTCATAAAGATGTCTATCTTATTGAGGTATATCAACTGACTACGAATGAGGAAGTGATACAAGGTATCGACTCCCTATTATGGAAAAGTAGCATAATATCCGAATTGGATTCCATGTATATCAACAAGTTTGGATACTAGTTGATGTACCACAAGGCATTGTACCTAATGGTACTATATGAGTCTTCAAGGAAGACATACATGGATGGCAACATACCAACGCACTAAGCTAGGCTTGTAGTGGAAGGGTATCGTTATCAACATTGTGTTGACTACGATTCAACATTTTACCTGTTGCCATGGTAAATCCATTTAGATAATGCTTGCTTCTGCTGCATGTTTCATTTATGAAATGTGTCAGCTGAACGGGAAAATTGATTTCCTAAAAAGGAAACCTTTTGGAGGATGTTTACAATATCATGTCGGTTTTGTCATACCATAACTAGAAAACAAGGTTTGCGGGTTATTTCTATCCATGTTTGGATTGAAGCAAGCATAAGTTCTTGGAATTATTGTTTTGATGTAATCATAATAGTTTATGATTTAATTCAAAAGGAAATGATTCTTGTGTATATAAGAGGGTTAGTGGGAGCGCACTGACAATAAATGTCCTATAAAATAATGATAATATGTCATTTCTTGGAAATGATATTGCCATAAAAATAATCGGCGAAAGCTTGGCTTTCGAGAAAATTCGCCGTAGAATTCTTGGGAGAAAACAACCTTTATTCCAAGCAAGATACTGTTACCGAATAAACAACAAATGCGAGTTATTGCTGCAGCTGAGGCGGCAATAGAAGCCTTCTGGGTCGATAACAAATCTAATTAGATTAGATATAATTTTGTTAGCTGCTGAGCTAGGCGTCAGCACAGGCTAAAGAATTAATGGTCTCATCAACGATCCAGATACATACTTCGATATTCATCTGATTCGTTCGGATCATACATCGTGGCGATGTGATGATCGAATAAATCCCATCAGATGATAATCATGCAAGTCCGCTGACGAAAGTTTTTTCTCAGCGGTTTGAACCAACCGTACATAGTTCGGGTATCAGGTACTCGAGTGACTGGCTATAGGCCAAATGGGAGATTGTTGGACAATTATGACCAATAATGTCACTATTTGTACAGATCATGGTGTTGTTGTACAAATTAACTATGTGACAAATGAGATTGCACTCTTATCATTTGTGATTAGATCACCTAGATGTATAAGTGATATGAGGTCCTTATGATTTGTTCCTGGATTAAGAATGATATGAGACAGTATCAGTCCACGAAAGATAAATCATTAAATATCCCTAGTCAGAGTATTATCGAGATTGGACATCGATAATTATGTAAAAGACTAGTATTACACTTGTGCGCGTTGTGAGGGCATAACGGCATAGTTCTCATATATTTGGGTATATGATACTCATGCAAGTGTAATAGGAGGTTGTGTTTTACCGATGGTACGGGAAACAGCTTCGCTCGGGATAGACCCCCTCGGAATTCCATTGGTAGTATGACTATGTGTCTGTGGAAGTCCGAAATCAGGGTAGGTGTATTTGGTCTTAACCTGAGACTTGCACCGCTAATACTTACGACAATCAATAACTTTGGTTTTGGTCATCCACGACTTTAATCGGTTTCTGCGTACGCCTCTTCTGGGTATATCGAGAATCGTAGTGTATTGGGTGTGATGTCAAGACGGAAGTATCACTCCAGTCATAGTGGAGATGATGGTCACGTAGGATATGGGACTGGTTCTCTTAAATGCTACAGCTATCAGGATATTATGACAAGGTCATGTATATCCGATTATAGAGACTGGTTACCAGACATCCGACATGTGCTTCGTACGGAGCAGACACAATTCCAGCCTCAGGCCTAGCACGTGATCATTCGATACTGGATCGACATACACAATACTACGTATACTACGCCTGATATAGATCACTTATTCCTGTAAGCATGTTTTTGGAGAATTGGGTAGGCATGGCGCTTTGCTAGAAGCCAACCTTGTCTTTTAAATCGGTATAAATATAGTACGACGTACTTGCGTGTTCGGATAGTCCAACGACCGAATTTACTGCCAACATATCTGGGGATCTCATGGGTCGCTTCCTGAAGATTCACCGATGACGTATGACTCGCACTTTTAATTAATCTGGGATTAATAAAATGAGAGAGAAAATTAATATGGGATTAATTATGGAGATATTTTATCTGGTATAAAATATCAATTAAAGAGAGATAACGATTAATTTGGAATTAATCGATTAATTAATATATTCAATATATTAAAAGAAATTGGATTTCGACGCGGAATTGAAATTAGATTTTAATTCGGGCGAACGAGTTAATTTAGAATTAATTCGTTAGCAACGTTAATAGTGATTTCACTAGGCAAAATCATTTAATTACGTCGCAACGGAAAATTCGTTAATTTGGAATTAGCGAACCCGAGCCCACGAGTGTTTGCGAGCGCATTCGCATTTCGAATTCGAGTGAGGCCCGAAAGTCACTTCAAGCGTCAAATCATTAGTCACATCAAGCGTCAAATCAAATATCACTTTGAGTGATGTGACAAGTTGTCACTTGATTGAGTGATGTGAGTGATAGAAGTTGTTGAAAAAGATTTTTGAAAGTTTGAAATAAATATATCATTATTTTAATGATATTTGACTTTTAATATTTGGTATTTGATATACAAAATTAAAAAAGAACTCTCTTATCTCTCTCTCTCTATGGCTCACGAAATTGGAGCCAAATCTTCTCCTTCTTCTCTCTCGGCCAACATGCCACTTTCCTCTCAAAATATTTCTGGTTTGACCGTGAAAATGGAGACGGAATATAGTGAAATTTGTGTCAAATTTCTTGAGTGCTAGCGCACAAATGAGTCCATACAAAGGTGATAGGGAACTCACTACATGAGCAAGGAATCAACACAAGCTTGGAGCTTGCATGGAGGACCACCCAAAGCCGAAAATGGAGGACATGGAAACTGCCACTGCCGTGACTTGCAAAAGGGAGGAGCATAAATTTTTGTTCTTCGTAGCATCCAATCCGTTCGATGTGAGTATGATTCCGCCATTCTCCATTGTTGTATTCACTTGTTTTCATTGCTTGATAATGATCCTTGGACCATAGAGAATCCAACATGAGTTACCTCATTTTTGCTTGAAATGTAAAAACTGAAAAAGTAAAGAAAGGAAAGCACTGTGCGTAAAAGTAAATTACGGAAAGTAAAATCTGAAAAGTAAAGAAAAGAAAGTGTGAATGCCGAAATTAATTACTGAAAGCTGTAAATACACAAACAAGATACAATCTTCTTATTTATTCTTTAGGAATTTCAAAGAAGAAAGTATGAATTTACAAATGAAATGGCTTGGTATTTATAGGCAAAATTTTACCGCCATCAAATCATTCATCAAATTCTCCATCAAATCCATTATTAATTGTTCCATTAATTACTCCACCAAATCCATTATTAATTGCTCCACTAATTTCTTATCATGTTTGGTGGTGATTTGATAATTTTTATTATTTATTTATTAATTTATTTTTTTGCTTTGAAAATGACTTTAATAATTACACACAACACACTTCTGGATGGTTCATCAATTTCGGTCATGAAATATTCGGAATTCAAAATTATTTTGTATTTAAAAATTGTAAATATTTGAGTCTTCCTTAATTTTGTACTTGAATCAACTCAATCCAATATCGGAGTAAAAAGTTATCCCCAAAATACGACAGATGTGTAAAACTCGAATTTCCAAAACTACACTTTGTCAAAAACGCCCTTTCAAGTTTCCAATCTCCAAAATTAATATGTCAAGTCCAATAATTGCCCTTATTTAACCCATATTTCGTCATAAATGATTTCATTGAGTCCCAATATTATTTTATCTGGAAAATAAACTAAAACATATCAAAACGTTCATCAAACCCGAGAAACTAAACAAAATATTAAGTAAAATGGGCGGTAAATATTGATATATTTTCCGCTCATGACACCCCCAAACCTAACATTCTGCTAGTCCTTGAGAAAAACAGTAAAATAAAAATAAAATTAAACTAAGCCACTTTCGTAGGAATCACGGTTGCATTTAGCATATGCAACAAGCCTTTAAACCCCTAAGTGTCCCTAGTGGACGAGTTGTAGTCTCGTTAGGGTTTACAGCAATGATACCCATAAACATTTTACAAAAGTAAAAAGGTAGTAAAACTAATGCACACAAAAGCAAAAAGACAAAAGAGAAGATAACAAAGAAGTTAGTGACTAATCAGGTGGAACTTCTACTCCAAGTCACTAGTTGTTTTGTTTCTTTCTAAATTACCGAATAAGTAAATTCTCCGATTACATTTACCATTCTCCATATACACAGTCAAAAAAATATTAATCAACTCATTTTTGCCCACAACAGTCACAAGTGCAGTTGAGAAGATAATAATATTTTTGTCCTAAAATTTTATCAGAATTCACACCTTTTTATAGCAATGGAATAATTTTCTGATTTTTCTGATTTTTTTTTCTTTTTGATATTTTTTCTTTTTATTTTTTTATTTATATACAATATCTTCCATCTATATAGCGAGCTTTAGGTCAGTGTCTCCCAAACCAGTTGGCTTTAGGGCACTAGGTGTTAAGACACCCCTACAGACTTAATTACTCAGACTTCAGATATATATATTTTTGCAATATCTTTGATCCATGTAGCGAGCGTTGGGCTAGTGACTCCTAAACCAGTTGGTTTTAGGGCACTAGGTGTTAAAACAACCTTACAGACTTAATAACTCGGATCTCAGATGCTTTTTTTTTACTCTATCGCTTTTTAAGATGCTTCCTCCAATTAAACTAGAGCACTGAATATTACAAACTTTTCAATTACGTCTCATGTTCGTATGTTACCATGTATGTTGATAATACCCGTCAACTGAGCATATGAAGATCCATTTTAGTCAGTTTTATGGAGAATTTTCAAATTAACTAATTTAAAACGAAATAAACAAAAATTAACTTGTTCCAAAATAGGTTTTAGATACGTCTCAGGAGTGGAAAATCCTTACTCAGCTATCTCTCACCAATTTCACCTTTTTAGTCAAAATAAAAACACAAAAATGCAAAATAGTTTTGTAATTTTTGAAAAAATTTCAATTTTTTTATATTTTTCAAAAATATTTGACTACAAATAAAGATAAGGTACTAATTAACTATTCTCCTCCCCCAAACCTAAATGAGACATTGTCCCCAATGTCTTAAAAAGTAGAAGAAGAGTTTAGAAGACCGTACCTAGTTAGTTGAAAATCTACGAAAAATTACCGATTAAGATCTATTTCCAATTTACGCTTTTTACCACGATCGTTGTCTGACAAGTTCAACTTGGAAAGAATGGGGTCGATTTTTGGTTCAAATGCTAGGATTTGGTCAATTAATTCTTCGGCCTTTGTTGCAATCAGGAAAACATCATGTACTGATTTTGTGACGAACTCAATTTTTTTTGGCTTCCGCAAGAAATACAAACAGAAAATCGAAAAATGTTCAATGTTGAGTAATCCAATGGGCTTCTGATGAATGTTCAAGTGCGCCCATGATGACACTGTGAATATTTCTTCAAATTTTCCAAGCCCACCTGGTAAAGCAATAAATGCATCAGTAGTATTGACCATTTCAAGGAGTTTTTCAAACATCCCCGAGATAATCCGTTCATCTCCATTTGTTTTTTTGATTATATGTTCGTCCGCCAAAGTTTTTGGAATGATTCCCAAAACATGACTGCCACCGTCCTGAACGGCTTTTGAAATGCTTCCCATCAATCCAAGATTGCCACCTCCATATACTAGATGCATATTTTGTTCTGCTATGACTCTCCCAAATTCCTTTGCAGCCTCAATGAACTCTGGTTTATTACTAGAATTGGATACACATAAAACACAAATTCACTTGACTCGCTGCTCTGATGTTTCTTCCATTTTCTGTTTCTTATTTGGATTTATATCTAGATGTGTCGAAGAGAGAAATATAGAGCTGAATTTATAGAACCTGAAAATGGATGAGTAATGTAGGACACAGAAATTGACGACGCTGTTCTAGGCTCGCGGCCTAGTCGGGAGTAAGGAGTAGCCCGCGGGGGACTAAACCAGAGAATAAAGGAGTCGCCACCCGATGTGAATCGGGAAAATAATTTAAGGCCGCACTCACCCCTCGCAAGGGAAGACCTCAAACCGTTGGGTTCAGAATGGTCCATTACTTATGCCAATCGTAATGAAAGGATTTATACAATAATCTAACCAAGTCCATGCAACATATATTTCTAAGAGTATTCTACTTCTAAGTTCATGTGCATGAAAATAAAACTCATATCTAAGTTTGCATATAACCTATATCTAAGTTTGCATGCATAAAAGTAAGTCATCATAACGGCAAACACACGATAACACACAATAATCTCATGAACATATTGAATTATCAAACGCGAAAAATAAATAACAACCTAAACATAAACGTAAATTAAATTCCTAATGTAAAATAAACAACTAATAATGCTTGGGATTAATCGACTAAATCATGCATAAAAGTGACTATAGGACACATATGTTGACGATGTTGTTTTAGGCTCGCGGCCTAGTTGGGAGTACGGAATAGCCCGTGGGGGAGCTAAATCGGAGAAATAACATGGAGTCGTCACCCAGTGTGAACCGGGAAAAGTATTTAAGGCGGCACTCACCCCTCCCAAGGGAAGACCTCAAACCGTTGGGTTCGGAATGGTCCTTTACTTATGCCACTTGTAATGATATGATTTGTACAATAACTTAACCGAATCTACGCAACATATATTTCCATTAGTATTCTACTTCTAAGTTCACGTGCATGAAAATAAGGCTCATATCTAAATTTGCATATATCCTATATCTAAGTTTGCATGCATAAAAGTAAATCGGAATAACGACAAGCATACAATTTCATAAGCAAATTATATTCATGGATACGAAAACGCAAGTAAATGATAATTGTACAAGCACGCGTAAAAGTAAATCGGAATAACGGCAAGCATACAATTTCATAAGCATATTGTATTCATGGATACGGAAATGCAAATAAATAACAATTGCACAATCATGCATAATAAAGAGAAGCACTTAGATACATAACGCAAAGAGATAACTAAAGAGGCAATTGTACATCAAGATAAACGTGCCATGATATGATGCAAAAGAAGATAGACAAATAGGATGAAAGAAAAGAGATGCAATATATGGCTACATCTATATAGGACTTCGAGTGTCCGGTTGAACTTATTTCACGTCAAATCGAATGTGCTTTGACCGGCGCGGCAAAACGTTATGGCCAATGTAGCCCTAAGGCTTTTCATCCCTCAAAATGGAGGACCATTAGTCCAACTTGATTTGCCCATGCGCATTGCAATATAATGCATGATTATGCAAGGAGATGACATAAAAGAAGTAAATAATCAAATAAAAGACGCGACAAAGTATTGTCGTAAAGGTAGCTTTTTATAAATTTCTTCCCTCAAATGGACGACCTTTAGACCAACATAATAAGCCATACGCATTACAAGGCATATAAAATAAAGACAACAATATAGGACTTCGTATGTCCAATTGAACATATCTCACATTCAAGGCATACGGTAGTTTGTCGGCCCAATCCCTGCAGTTCTATGTCATTTTGGCCAATATCATATTTATCATCTTGTTAGCTACCTCAACTGCCCCATTTTCTTGCGGCCTGTAAGGTGATGACTTGTGATGGCTTTGTTGGGATTTATGTCCTAGAGCTTCATGTGTTGTAAAACGGAATTGATTATTGTAATAATATTAAACGCATTATTCATTTATCAAAGTTGTTTGATTTAAATTGCATATTGTCTAATTGTCTTGTTTACCTTGATTACTTTTGTACCTTTAGACTTAGTGTATGTTTGATACACAAGAGGATTTAAGTCTAAAGTTAGTAATCTAAATTGTCCATAGAGAGCAAACAGAGTGGGTACTTTGTTTGTGGTTTATCTATAGCTGCGGTCCATTCTATACTTGTATGACGACCTTGATCCGGGTTCGTTCATGTGGTGACATAAGAATGGAGGCACCTTGTATGATATGATTATATAGGACTGGACTCAGATAAATATGAATTTCTTTTAATATCCGTTAACCCAAGAAATTCATTTTATCTACTAGATGGTCATATATGGATTAATCTTAATCCTGAGTGTACTACGAACTCCTGCATGTTAGGCTGTGTCCTTTGATTTACTATGGTGAGGTTGGTGTAGCAGTCCCGGCCAATAACTACATATTTTGGGGATATGGTTTGGTATGTAGCTGGGAACGTTTTACATAGATATGGAATTCACTTCTTCTTTCGAGAAGTAGAAGAATATCTCTTTTAAGAGTTGATTCGGGACTTGAATAATTTTGAGCGCTCACTTTCCTATTACGAATAGAAAGTATTATATTCATAATTGTTATGAATTAAATTATTCATTATAGTATCAATGGTGCTTAAGAGACAAAATATTTAGAGGGGTATAACGGACTTATGACCCGGCTTTATTTATGAGATATTCGTGAAGGGCTATATCCATATGTAGTGACTATATCGATGGACACCGAAGTTGTTCGGCTTATATTTCCATCTACGGTAACAGGAGTTCAACTTCGAGTTTTTAGTGGAATAACGTGGAGTTAATAATTCGTAATATTTAATTAAAGAGTTTAATTAATATTTCAGAATTATTGGAGCTCGGAAACGTAGGTCCATTTGGTCCCCGTGCTAGCTCGATTAACTGTAGCAAACCTAATATAATTAGATTGTCTAATAATATGCTCACATTATATTTAAATATTATTAATATGATTAATAATATTTTTGTCACAAATGAAAATGATATTAAATTAGTTTAATATTATATTTTCTAATATTTTTGATTATAAGATAATCAAATAATAATTATGAGATAATTATTATATCATCATTGATAATGCATAGTTATGAGATAATTATGACATCATTATTTGATAATGGTAAATGCATCATCAAGACAAGCCTTAATGGTTTGCCAAATCATCCACCAAGTTTTTGTTAATTAGTTTTGACCTAATTACCTAACTTGTTCCATTATCTAATGGATTTGGTTGACAGTCCACTCAAGTGTGTTGGCCATTTACAATTGATAAAATTGAGTGGATGTTGATGGAATGGCTTTAGTTCATATTCTCTACCATTCCCACTCAAAGGTAGGGTGAATTCAAGAAAATTCTCATACTTAGCATTTTGGAAAAAAGTTTTTCAAGAGAGAGCTAAAAACATTCACAAAAGTTGTGAGTAAGGTAGAGAGAAAATCTTATTTCTCAATAGTTGAGATTAGAAAGAAAAACTAAAGTGAACAAGATACTTGATCTTCTTCATCTCATCTTTCTAAAGCCAAAAGAGTTTGTGACATTATAAACTTCTTAAAAAGTTTAGAGGTTGATCTTTGTGAGTGAAGCCCACACTTCGGTTTGTTGGTTTCGAGATATAGCTTGGAAGATTGAGTGGTTGATTCTACGGTAGGATCTCAAAGGAAATTCATCAGAGTTTGGTGGAGTTCGAATTAAACAAAGGAGAAGGCAGAGAAAATTTTAAAGATCCGGTGCCACCACATCCGCAACTTCCGCCGCGCAAGAGGAAACGGTTTCCAACAATTGGCATCGAGAGCTTAAGGTTGAAAAGTTTTCTTAACTCTTCTCTTTTAAGTTTCAGTTTTAATATTTTATATGAGATATAGATTATTAGAATGCATGTTATGATGAGTAGGCACAATTAGATTCATGAGATGAATGGTTTGAATGTTCATGTGATGAATGTTTACTTTTGATTCATGTGATGAATGTATTGCGTTGATCGTTAATTTTTCCGGCTCTTATTTTTAGTATTGGAAATGTAAGACCATAAGGTCATGTTCTTTCAAGTGTTTTAAGTTCATTTCCTTTGTAATAAGTTCAATTTGTAACTTGGAGGAGCCGATGCCGTGAAGAACTCAACATACCATGGAGCAAGATTTGAAGACCAAGGGATGCCTTGGATTTATTGTACTAATTAGATTTATATTTTTGTTTTTAAAAAATAAGAGCCCGGTTAACGCAATTTATGTATGTATGTGAAACTACATTCCTTTACGAGTCCATAGAAAAAAACGGGGACTAAAACGGACTCCGGAAGCTCCGGAACGGAGTAAATAAAGTACCAGTGTTTTGACACCAGACCGAGTTCGTTCGAACTCCAGTCAAACGAAACTCAAACGTTTTGCTACTGCCCGGAAAACGTTCGCACGCCCAGAAAACGAAACACAAACGTTTTCAGCCCAGACCTGGGCATATATATGTGTTTTAAATTGTTTATTAACATGCCATATAGCCTAGGGTGCCTACTCTTGCATTTTCACATGCCATAACATGTAGACATGCATGATATTCAAGTCATAAAATATGATTTTATGTAAATTTAAAAGTTGAATTAGAATATAAGATGCATGTAAACGAATTAATAAGATTAATTGGTTAAAGGTTTAAAATTTGGAATTCAAGTTTTAGAACAAATGGACATTATGAGTACATTATTTTCCTTGGTATATCGGATGGAAACCCGGATATAAATTCCATAGCCGCTTCCGAATGGACGGTAATTTGGTTTGCACTTGGGATACAATTCCACGTACCGTTGGAGTAAATAACGTACTTTTATCTATTAAATGGTTTAATGACATATAGTCCATTAGTTGAATTCTAAAATTTTAAAACCTATAAGTGAACTAATATTTTAATTGTTAATATGATTAGATCACTTAACAAACTTGATTAAATTAGTTTAATTAAGTTAATGATTAGTAGAGACTAATATGTATTAGTGAATAAAATTTTAAGTGTTAAAATTGGTTAGATCACTAATAATCCACTAGTATTAATAAAGATATGTTTTAGCCGAGCATAATCTTAATACATTAGAAACTAGTGAGATAGAAACCTTAAACTTCAAAATAGTGAGTGGGAGAGGGGTATACCACAATATATCCCACGATCTCCATTGTTATCCAAAAACGTGAGATTCAATAGGCGCCTCGTGGCAGCTTTGTTCCTGTCCCCCTACGGATGGTGTCCTTATTGGGTCAATATCAAGTTTGGATTCCGAAAGGATAGAGACTCTAGATGTATTTGGTGATTTGACCTACCCTACGGCGGCACTTCACTAGTTAAGTACAAGGGTTCCGAAATAATGGGTCACACTCACAAAGGAATGGTTAAGTTGTTAATCAAAGCTTCCTTGATCAAAATAACGGTAGTTGATTAATATAGGAATAAGAGTTATTTCAGATATATTAATCAATTGAGAATGTCTCAATCTATTATACGAATACTTGACCTACCCTACGGCGGCACTTATTTGTGGGATGATAGATAACCGTGGCAAAGTAATTCTTTTAGGTTTCTAATTCATTATACATTGATCATGCATCATGTTTAATTTTATGCCTAAATGTTTGACAATTTCAATATGCGATGAATGAATGATTGAATGCGCGTTTATTATTTTTCAGCCATGGCATCTGCAATAATCTCAATAATCAAACAACAAGAAAAATTAACCGGGGATAATTATGTTAAATGGAAAAGTGACATGAATGCTATCTTGGTCTGCGAAGACTTTAAATTTGTCCTAATGGAGGAATGTCCTCCTGAGCCAGCACCTAATGCTGGCAGAGCTGCACGTAATGCCTATAATAATTGGATTAAAGCTGATGAGAAAGCCCATAGCTATTTGATAGCATCCATGTCTGAGGTTCTTGCTGCACAGCATGAGCCTATGGCGACAGCATCAATGATTATGCAATCATTACAGAACATGTTTGGGCAACCTTCAGACCGGCAACAACATGAGGCAATTGCCTCTGTATTGACCGCTAGAATGAAGGAAGGCACATCAGTCCGAGACCATATGTTAAGGATGATGGCTCATCTTAATATGGCTGAAACCCATGGTGTTGGACAAAATGACCCATAGCGTCACTATTTGCACATATCATTGTGTTGTTGTAGCAAATTAACTATGTGACAAGGAAATTGCACTCTCATCATTTGTGATTAGATCACCATAGATATATAAATGAAGAGAGATCCCTATGATTAGTTCCTGGATTGAGAATGATATGAGACAGTATCAGTCCAAGAAGGATTAATCATTAAATATCCCTAGCCGGAGTATTATCGAGACTGGACATCGATAATGCGGAATAGGCTAGTATTGCACTTGTGTACGTTGTGAGGGCACAACAGCATAGTTCTCATATATATAAGTATCAGATACTTATGCAAGTGCGATAGGAGGTCGTGTTTCACCGATGGTACGGCAAACAGCTTCGCTCTGGATAGACCCCTCGGAATCCCATTGGTATTATGACTATGTGTCTATGGGAGACCGAAATCAAGGTAGGTGTGTATAGTCTTAACCTGAGACTTACATCGCTAATACTTACGATAATCGTTAGATTTTGGTCTTGGTGGTACAGGGCTTTAACCGGTTCTGCGTACACCACTTCTGGGTTTATCAGAGAGTCGTAGTGTATTGGGTGTGATGTCGAGACGGAAGTATCACTTCAATCATAGTGGAGATGATGTCACGCAGGATACGGTACTAGTGCTCTTGAGTGATGCGCATCCAATCGGGATATTGTGACCATGTCATGAATATCCGATTATAGAGACTATGTTACCAGACATCCGATATGTGTTTCGGACGGGGCAGACACTTATCCAGCCCCAGCCCTAGCATGTGACTATCCGATACTGGGCTGATATGCACAATACAATGGTATTCTACGCTTGATACAGATCTTAATATTCTTAAATGAATATGACCGGAGAATTTGGTAGACATCGTGCTTTGCTAGGAGCCGACCTTGTCTCGTAAATTGGTAGAACGTAGTACTTGGTACGTACGTGATTCGGATACACCGACGACCGTATTTACTGCCAACGTATCGGAGATCTCATGGGTCGCTTCCCGATAATGCACCGATGACGCATAACTCGCACTCATTAATAATCTGGGATTATATAGATGAAAGGGAAAATTAATCTGGGATTAATTACGGAGATATTTTATCTCGGATAAAATATCGTCTAAAGAGAGAGATTGATTAATTTGGAATTAATCGGTAAATTAATATATTCGATATATTAAACGAAATTAGATTTTGACGCGGAATTAAAATTAGATTTTAATTCGGGCGAACGAATTAATTTAGAATTAATTCGTTAGCGATGTGAATAGTGAATTCGCTAAGCGTAATCATTTAATTACGACGCGACGGAAAATTCACTAATTGAGAATTAGCGAACCCGAGCCCGAGTGTGATTGCGAGCGCATTCGTATTTCGAATTCGAGTGCGGCGACGCATGTCACATCAAGCGTCAAATCAATCATCACATCAAGCGTCAAATCAAAAGTCGCTTTGAGTGATTGATTGATTGATTGATTGATGGATGGATTGATGGATTGACTTGCATCACATCACTTTATTAAAGTGACATGTGAATAGTGATGCAAGTGGGTGGAATAATAACCTTGATGGATGTGTAATTGATTTACATAGATTTTATTGGATAAAATAAATGGAAAAAGGCTTATTATTTTTTGAAAAAATATATAAGTCATTCTTGTAAATCATTTATACAATCAATCCATTTACACCTTTTAGCTTTTCTTCCTTCTCTCTCACGCCCTTGGGGCTTCTCTTCTCTTCACTGCACAGCTCACAGGCGTGAGCTTTGGGGAGGCAATGAGTGGATCTTTCATGGACAAATCCAAGTGCTAGCACACTTGCGACAATTGCGAAGGTGTTAGGGAGGTTCACCCATGAGGCGGGACTCATCCGACGGAGTTTGGAGCTTCGAAATGAGACACGAATTAGCTCAAACCAGTGAGCAAATCTGCACAGTGGCGTGAGCAAGGCAGTGGGCTTTATGGCTTGATTCGTCTTCAAATCGACATAACCGATCAATGTAAGTATTCCGCTATTTTCGTTGGTGTATTCGCACATTAATTTCATGTCTTGTTTGATCTTGGGACCTAGATAATAACCAACAATGGCATCAAGAGCCTAGGTTCAAGCATGAAAAATTGTAGGGCTTAAAATTTGGGTAAATTTGTTTTGAGCATGATTTGAATGAATTGATTGTTTAAGTATGCTTATAACATGTCTAATTGCATTTTGGTTGGACCAATTTCTTGAAAATTGATTTGGAATAATTTTCCCCAAAAATATCATGTTGGCCGAATATGATGATCATTTTGGAATTCTTGGAATTTTTGTTTTTTGATTCATTTGATGAGTTGGAATCATTTAGGATAATGTTAATTTGAAACTAATTGGATTGGATTTCGAATTGAACATAAAATCCCCAAATTCATCACCTTGGCCGAATGGAATTATGCCCTAATGTCTTGGTATTTTTTTTGATTTTTGAACATTGGATGTATTGGAAATCATTCGGGATAAGGATTTAATATCGATTGTGAAATTAATTGGATTGAATTCGAATCGGATAAAAATCCATCCCTTGGCCGAGACCTTTAAGCATGTAAATGGGTTTGATTTTTGATAATTTGTGTTGGACACCAATTGATGAAAATGACCATGATTAATTATGTAAATTCATGTTTTAGAAATGTTGATTTGGGTAATTGATCATGTAATACACTTTGGTAATTAAATTGGGAAAATTGAATTTTTTTTGAATTTAATTATTTGGGCATATTTTTGATATTGGGCTTCTAATGTTGTAATTGGGCTTGATTTTATCAAGTTGGGTTTAGGCCAAATGGATTGGATCCAATTGGGCCCAAAACCACTTCCGTTAAGCCCAAATGCGACTTAATGAACCTTTAAAGTTCAATTGGGCCTAATGGGCCAAGATTGATTTATGGGCTTATGGGGTAAATCCCGGATTGGACTTTGGTTATCGGTTTGACCCGAGTTGACCAAAAGTCCACGCCTTAAGAAATCAATTAAAAGCCCATTGGACCTTAATTGAATTGACGTTGGACGTTATCGGTCTTTGAGACGCGTTACGATTAAATTTGGAATTTAAATCGTAAAAGGTTTATTAAATAAAAGTGTAATATTTAATTTGGAATTGAATAGTGAATTAGTATTAAAAACATGTTAAATTAGATTTAATTATGTAGTTTAATTTAATTCATGAATTCGTACTTTAAGTACTTATTCGCAAAAACGAGTTTGACTCGAACAAAATCAAATCGTTGTTTGAACATTGGATGATCACTTAATTATCAGATTAATTAATTTGATTAGATTGATTGATAGCATGCTTATGTGTGTGAATACGTGGTTGTGTTGTATGAATAATGTATATCGGATGGATATTAGTCGGGTGGGGCAATTTTAGAAATTGTTGTAATAAATTCGATTTATTAAATTGGACCTGCTGTCCAGCCTTATCACCTTCATTCTCTTTGTATTCTCTTCTCACCTATACCCCTCCTTGTAAATGAGGTTCTTTAGAAGTGTAGTGTAACGGGTAGAAGTAATACAAGTGCTAGCTTGAGTGAGAAAGTGAGAGATTTGATCTAGGATCAATGTAAAGTATCCATCCGCATATCATTATTATTTATTTTCATACTCGCTTTATTATGTATTTAGAATGCATGTTTAAGGGTGTATGATGATGAGACCTTAACAAAGATAATTAAATTGGTAGCCAATTTGCACGCGAAAAACCCCCGTTAAATATCATGCGTTTTTTCCTTCCATTGAGTGATTCTTGCTCAAGATCCGAGATTGGCAGGGGTTGTTGGCCAAAGTCAAGCCCTTGTCCGTCGAAGATGTGTTTTAATCACGAGGCTTTATTCCATATCGGTGTCGTGTCCAAGTTGTGGTTTGTTGGCCAAAGTCAAGACCACTTCTTGTCCATTGACATTGATTACAAAGCTTCCATGTCAATGAGTCCGCGCTTGACTGGGATCACTAGGTTTGTTGTGCCAAAGCCAAGGCCTAGTTGATTCAGAGGAAAAAGCTTAGGGTATATATTCGATATAGGCATATATTAGATATATGTTTGGGACTTGGATGTCCACCTACTGGATCTAGGAGTTGGATGAGATCCAATTGATCTTCGGGATCTACCTAGTTAATTATCATACAATTTGTTGGCCAAAGTCAAGATTGCGTGATATTTAACGGGATCCTAGCCCACTAGGAAACACGATTTCCCGAGTACTCGACAGAGGGTTAGAGGCTCGACGAAAAATAGTGGGAGGCAAGTATTGAATTGCAAACATTCGTTCGAATACTCGCTAAACGCGCTCATCTATATTTTACTCGTCATATTAATCAAAAATATTAGTTGGACTAATTTTTTTGTTTTTTAAAAATATATATGTTGGACTATATACAACTCATTCAATATATAGTTGATTTTATAATTGGATTATAGTAATCAATATAATTGAATTAAAATGATAGTTGATTTTATAATTAGATTATAGTAATCAATATTAAAATTATAGTTGATTAAAATAATTGGATTATTGTAATCATTATAATAAATAGTACCTTATTAAAATTGATTAAATAGTTGGACTATTGAAATCAAGAAAGAATTGAAAAGTTGAATATTTAAAATATATAATCCTTGGATTAAATGTTTTAAATGATTTAATTTTATTGGGAATTCATAATAGGTTACTTTATTGGATAAAATAACTTGTTATATCTAGGCCATAATTAAGAAAATAAGTAGAGCATAAAATCTTTGGAAGATTTATATGATGATGACTTTAATGCTTAATTAATATACTTATCTAAATCTATCTTTAGATTTAAAAGTAATAAATTGCAATTAATAATTCTTAGAGAATTGATTTGACTATTCTAGAGGTGAAAAGTCAAAGTTTGCAATTGGGCGTGTTGCACAAGGTGCACATCGTTTCGATATTCCGAAACCCAAGGCTTGGCCAAAGGTTTGTGAAATATTGAAAAGATGAAGAACATATCCCAAAGTGACTACCATTTGGATATGGAAGACACGAAGGAATTAAAGAAAGGGCGAGGCTCTGACTTTAAAATATTTGTCAAAGTTATGTTCTACTAGTATTGAAATTGGATTTTAAATACTTAGTGTGGTACATAAAATATATGTATTGATGTTCAGAATCCGCTATGAGCTGGATACTGACTTCAAGCCGAGATTTCTCTGCGAATCGGAAACGGGACGAAAGTCGCTGTTTCGACCGTAGATACCTAAGTTTAGGAACTACCCTTTGGGTATTACTTAAATTAGGAACTGTTATAATGTAACTAGTTTGACTAGAGACATTATCTCTATATCAGTGTTTAATCCGTTGCGGATAAACCTTTATATTCTAGAACACTAAAGTGTTTTATTATATAAAGATGATACTGAGATAAACACATTAGATGTGAATAACAGAATTTATATTTTGAATATAAATAAAATCTCAAACATATAAAAATGACAAATAAATAGCTCAAATTGATTTGATCAATAGAGACTTATTTGTGGCATTGTTGTCTAGGACACAATTAAACGAGACTCATATATCCACACTTTTGAAGAGTGGGTACTAGGACTGATTTGAATATTCAAATAAGGTATGCGAATCTAGTTTATTAGGTAAAGTACCTAAAATACTATTTACTTGGTAATAGTAAAAGGGCCACCGATCTGTTAGCCCTATTCATGGTGAAGTAAGTGGGCCCATATCTAGCTAAGCTAGATGTGAACATGAATATTTCATGACCTTAAGATGTGGCATCACGTTATGGTTATGTGTTTCTTTTGAAGAACACAAATCGGAAACTTTAAAGTTTCGACACGAAGTAAATAAACAGATCGGCTATAGTATTATTCCGCCACGGTAAGACCGTATTGGAAAATACTTAAACAGTAAGTTTCATATGTACATGAAAGAGTACGGTATTCTTTCATATGAGGACTCCTCCCGAGACACGTCAGTTAGATGGTGTGTCCGAAAATAAAACCGAATTTTGTTGACATGATAAGGTTTATCACGAGTCGCTCTAGCTACTGTTTCCTTCATAGGATATGTATTAACAGTGCAAAACTTATTTAGAATAAGGTTTCATATAATCTGTTTGACAGATGTCATATAGGATATGAACAGGGAAGAAACGAGGTTTCTCATTCCTAGTAATTGGGTATGCCAGGCATAACGTTTGGATGATACCAAACTAAAAGACCGAAATGGATAAGTGCCAATATAGGTTATCCTAAGCGAAACCATAAGTATAGTACTAATAAATATCACATGAGAACAATGTGATTGTTGCTCACCATGCGGTTTTTCCTGAGAGGAATACCGATATGCAGTGGTCAGTGGGAGGATAGTGATACTCGATGAATCTATACCATTAATCTTCAAATACACAAGAAACTAGTAGATCGGATATAGTCAGAAAACAACCTAGGGTATGGGTTTCTGATCTAACCCCATAAAGATGTCAATCTTATGGAGGTGTACCATCCGACTACGTTTTGAGGAAGTGATACGAGGTATCGACTCCCTATTATGGCAAAGTGCCATGAGTCCGAAATGGATTCCATGTATAACAACTATTTTGGATACTAGTTGTTGTACCACAAGGCATTGTGCCTATTGGTACATTAACATCTTCAAGGAAGACATACATGGAAGGCAACATACCAACGTACAAAGCTGGGCTTTTGACGGAAAGGTATCGTTATCAACATTGTGTTAATAACGATTCAACCTTTTACCTGTTGCCATGGTAAATCCATTTTGAAGATGCTTGTTGATAATTGCGTATTTCATTTATGAAATGTGTCAGTTATAGATCAAAATCGCTTTCCTGAAAATGAAACCTTTTGGAGAATTTTTATAACATTCTGACGATTTTGTATAACCGACAAAAAGGTTTGCGGTTATTCGATCCATGTTTGGATTAATGCAAGCATAAGGTTCTTGGAACTATCGTTTTGAAATAATCATAATGGTTTATGATTTGAATCAAAACGAAATAATTCTTGTGTATATAAGGAGGTTAGTGGGAGAGCACACTGACAGTGAAATTCCCATATAGCAATTGATGAAAGCTTGGCTTTCAATAGAAATTCTCCGTAGAATTCTGGGGAGTAACAACCTTTATTCAAGGAATAAAGATCTACTGGGATAGATTTGGAGTTGTTAACACTCTCTGGGAAATTGTACATTTAAAATGTACTTGATTTGGTGTCTCATACGCTTCGAGCATATAGAGTCACGATCAGGTCAATCCAAGTGATAGTCACTGGATTTAAATTAAGAACATCTGTTAGTATCTCAGAGAACTAAATATTCTATCTTAAACTATGGAGAAGGAGAACTTGAAGTGACTGGGATCACTGCTGCAAGTTTCCAAACGATTAAATAATACGGTACTATTAAGTTTGAACACTGGGACAGTGAGCTGGAAATATTCCGAGCAAGATAACTGTTGCCGAATAAACAACAAATGCGGATTATTGCTGCAGCTAAGGCAGCAAAAGAAGCCATTTGGATCGAAAATAAATCTAATTAGATTAGATATAGTTCTGTTAGCAGCTGAGCTAGGCGTCAGCACAGGCTAAGGAATTGAAGGTCTCATCGACAATCCAGATATATACTTCTATATCATCTGATTCGTTCGGATCATACATCGTGGCGATGTGATGATCGTATAAATCGCGTCAAACGATAATCAAACAAATCCGCTGACGAAAACCTTGTTGGAGTTTCTATAGGTCCCAATATCAAAACTCAAGCATGAATCATAAGCGAATACAACGATTTTAAGTGCGGAATACTTACATCGAGCGGTTAAGAGACGATTTGGCAAACAAAAAACGAACTCACTGCCCACTGCCACTGCTCACGGGCAGTTCACTGTCTGTTGGCCTCTGCAGATTCGGTTTTCATCATCAAAAACAGCTCTAAGCTTTCTGAAAACGTCCTTGCTCATGGGTATACTTCCCTTATCACCTTGGCATGATCCCGGAGTGTGCTAGCACTCTTGTTTTTCCACAAAACGCACTTGCTTCCCTCCATTTTTGCTTCTTAAATTCGGCAGTTCACTGCCTCACAAGAACCAGAAAATGGCGTGAGAGAGAGAGGAGAAGAAGAGGAGAGGAGGAGGGAAAATGAAGTGAAAAAAAGGTATACGGTTTTTGTGTCTTTATGCATCAAATGCATTTGAATTTCATTTGAAATTCATTTCAAACACATTTGGGTTATAATTCCCAACCACACACATCACCTTTTTAAAATTCATTAAATAACCTCACCAACTTACATTGAGAATAGAGACAATGTATCATCCCTCAAAGGTGACTAGATACATCCATCATCTATTCGTGTCAAGTAATGAGATATCGCGATGTGATTTGCGGATTCCACCCGTTTCAAAATACGAATGTGTCCGCAAACACTTTCGGGCCCAAATTCGCTAATTCGAATTAACTAATTTCCGTCGCGACGAGAATAAATAATTACGCCTAGCGGAATTATTATTCACGTCGCTAACGAATTAATTCTAAATTAATTCGCTCGCCCGAATTAAAATCTAATTTTAATTCCGCGTCGAAATCTAATTTCGTTTAATATATCAAATATATTAATTCCTCGATTAATTCCAAATCAATGTTTTTCTCTCTTCAATTGATATTTTATCCTAGATAAAGTTTCTCCGAAATTAATCCCAGATTAATTCTCTCTCTCATCATATTAATCCCAGATTAATATAAGTGCGAGTCATACGTCATCGGTGAATCTTTGGGAAGCGACCCATGAGATCCCCGGATATGTTGGCAGTAAATACGGTCGTCGGGTTATCCGAATCACGTACGTACCAAGTACTACGTTCTACCGATTTACGAGACAAGGTCGACTCCTAGCAAAGCACCAAGTCTCCAATTCTCCGGACATATTCTCATAAGAATATTAAGATCTGTATCAAGCGTAGTATACGATTGTATTGTGCATATCGGCCCAGTATCGGATAGTCACGTGCTAGGCCTGGGGCTGGATAAGTGTCTGCCCCGTACGAAGCACATGTCGGATGTCTGGTAACTAGTCTCTATAATCGGATATACATGACCTTGTCATAATATCCCGATGGCCGCGCAGCACTTAAGAGCACTAATACCGTATCCTGCGTGACATCATCTCCAATATGACTGAAGTGATACTTCCGTCTTGACATCACACCCAATACTCTACGACTCTCTGATAAACCCAGAAGTGGTGTACTCAGAGAACCCATTTAAAGTCCCCTACCACCAAGACCAAAGTCTATCGATTATCGTAAGTATTAGCGATGTAAGTCTCAGGTTAAGACCATACACACCTACCTTGATTTCGGCCTCCCATAGACACATAGTCATAATACCAATGGGATTCCGAGGGGTCTATCCAGAGCGAAGCTGTTTCCCGTACCGTCGGTGAAACACGACCTCCTATCGCACTTGCATAAGTATCCAATACTTATATATATGAGAACTATGCCGTTGTGCCCTCACAAACGCGCACAAGTGCAATACTAGCCTATTCCGCATTATCGATGTCCAGTCTCGATAATACTACGGCTAGGGATATTTAATGATTAAACCTTCGGGGACTGATACTGTCTCATATCATTCTCAGTCCAGGTACTAATCATAGGGACCTCTCTTCATTTATATATCTATGGTGATCTAATCAAATGATGAGAGTGCAATTTCCTTGTCACATAGTTAATTTGCTACAACAACACAATGATCTGTGCAAATAGTGACGCTATGGGTCATAATGTCCAACAATCTCCCACTTGGCAGTAGCGAGTCACTCAAGTGTCCTACACCTGAACTATGTACGGTTCGCTCAAATTGCTGAGGAAAGGTTTTCGTCAGCGGATTTGTTTGTTTATCGTTTGACGCGATTTATACGATCATCACATCGCCACGATGTATGATCCGAACGAATCAGATGATATAGAAGTATATATCTGGATCGTCGATGAGACCTTTAATTCCTTAGCCTATGCTGACGCCTAGCTCAGCTGCTAACAGAACTTTATCTAATCTTATTAGATTTATTTTCGACCCAGATGGTCTTCTATTGCTGCCTCAGCTGCAGCAATAATCCGCATTTGTTGTTTATTCGGCAACAGTTATCTTGCTAGGAAGATTTCCAGCTCACTGTCCCTGTTATTCAAACTTTATAGTACCGTAGTATTTTAATTGTTTGGAAACTTGTAGTAGTGATCCCAGTCACTTCAAGTTCTCCTTCTCCATAGTTTAAGATAGCATCTTTAGTTCTCTGAGATACTAACAGATGTTCTCAACTTCAATCCAGTGACTATCACTTGGATTGACCCGATTGTGACTCCATATGCTCGAAGCGTATGAGACACCAATACAGGTACATTTTAAATGTACAATTTCCCAGAGAGTGTTAACAACTTCAAATCTATCCCAGTAGATCTTTATTCCTTGAATAAAGGTTGTTACTCCCCAGAATTCTACGGAGAATTTCTATTGAAAGAATATCCATGAAAGCCAAGCTTTCACCATTGTTTTATGGGAATTTCATGTCAGTGCCTCTCCCACTAACCTCCTTATATACACAAGAATTATTTCGTTTTGAGTCAAATCATAAATCATTATGATTATTTCAAAACGACAGTTCCAAGAACCTTATGCTTGCTTCAATCCAAACATGGATCGAATAACCCGCAAACCTTGTTTGTTGGTTATACAAAATCGTCAGGATGTTCTAATCATCCTCCAAAAGGTTTCCTTTTCAGGAAAGCGATTTTGATCTGTAACTGACACATTTCATAAATGAAATATGCAGTTATCAACAAGCATCTTCAAAATGGATTTTCATGGCAACAGGTAAAAGGTTGAACCGTTATTTAACACAATGTGATAACGATACCTTTCCATCAAAAGCCCAGCTTGTACGTTGGTATGTTGCCTTCCATGTATGTCTTCCTTGAAGACGTTTAATGTACCAATAGGCACAATGCCTTGTGGTACACACAACTAGTATCCAAAATAGTTGTTATACATGGAATCCATTTTGGACTCATGGCACTTTGCCAAAAAGGGAGTTGATACCTTGTATCATTTCCTCGTACGTAGTCGGTGGTATTCCTCAATAAGATTTACATCTTTATGAGGTTAGATCAAAACCCATACCCTAGGTTGTTTTCTGACTCTATCCGATCTACCCTGTTCTTGTGTATTCGAAGATTAATGGTATAGATTCATCATAGATGAACTATTTGTGTTCCATTAAGGACTTCGTGCCTTGAATAGTATTACTCCGATTTTCATCGAGTATCACTATCCTCCCACTGACCACTGCATATCGGTATTCCTCTCAGGAAAACCGCATGGTGAGCAACAATCATATGTTCTCATGTGAGATTTACAAGTACTATACTAAGGTTTCCCTTAGGATAACCTATATTGGCACTTATCCAATTTGGGTCTTTTAGTTTGGTATCATCCAAACGTTATGCCTGGCATACCCAAATTATCAGGAATGTGTGAAACCCGTTTCTTTCCTGTTCATACCCTATATGATATCTGTCAAACAGATTTATATGGAACCTTATTCTAAATAAGTTTTGCACTGTTAATATATATCCTGTTTGAAGGAAATCATAGCTCAGAGCGACTCGTGATAAACCTTATCATGTCCAACAAAATTCGGTTTTAGTTCGGACACACCGTCTAACTGACGTGTCTCGAGGAGAGTCCTCATATGAAAGAATATTGTACTCTTTCATTTATGTATGAAACTTAATGCTTAAGTATTTTCATTACGGTCTTACCGCGATGGTAATACTATAGCCGATCTGTTTGTATACTTCGTGTCGAAACTCAAGTTTCGGATTTGTGTTCTTCAAAAGAAACACATAACCATAACGTGATGCCACATCCGTTAAGGTCACGAAATATTCATGTTCACATCTAGCCAAGCTAGCTAGATATGGGCCCACTTACTTCACCATGAATAGGGCTTACAGATCGGTGGCCTTTACACTATTACCCAGTAAATAGTATTTTAGGTACTTTACCTAGTAAACTAGAATCGTAGACCTTATTTGATTAGTCAAATCAGTCCTAGTACCCACTCTTTCAAAGGTGGATATACGAGTCTCGTTTAATTGTGTCCCAGACAATAATGCCACAAATAAGTCTCTATTGATCAAATCAATATGAGCTATTTATTTTGTCATTTTATATGTTTGAGATTTTATTTATATCCCAAAATATAAATTCTGTTATCACATCTAATGTGTTTATCTCGCTCAATCATATATTTTTTATGTACTCCCACGAAGTATTTAAAATCTAATTTCAATACTAGTAGTGAACAAACTTAGGAACAAATATATTTAAAGTCAGAGCCTCGCCCTTTCTTTAATTCCTTCGTGTCTTCCATATCCAAATGGTAGTCACTTCGGGATATGTCAATTATCATTTCGATATTTCACAAACCTTTGGCCAAGCCTTGGGTTTTGGAATATTGAAACGATGTGCACCTTGTGTTACATTCCCAATTGCAAACTTTGACTTTTCTCCACTAGAATGGTCAAATCAATTCTCAAAGAATTATTAATTGCAATTTTAATACTTTTAAATCTAAAGATAGATTATTTGTAAGTCTTAATTAAGCACTAGTCATCATCACATAAATCTTCCAAAGATTTTATGCTCTACAATTGCTTAATTATGGGTTTAGTAATAATAAGTTATTTTATTCAATAAAGTAACCAATTTATTTATTCCCAATTGAAAATTAAATCATTTAAAATATTTTAATCCCAGATTATATTTTAAATATCCAACTTTTCAATTTCTTATCTTGATTACAATAGTCCAACTATTTAATCAACGATTAGTGGTACTATATATTATAATGATTATAATAGTCCAACTATATAATCAAATATAATCCAAATTAATTAACCTCAATTACATTGATTACTATAATCCAATTATAAAATCAACTGTAAACTGAAATTAATTAATTCAAATATATTGATAATATAATCCAATTATATATAATCAAGTATAATACAGTCCAACTGTTTATTAAAACAACAATTTAAATATTAGTCCAACTAACATTTAATATTACGACGAAATAATTTAAATGAGCGCGTATGGCGAGTAATTGAACGAATGTTGCAAATTCAATACTTGCCTCCCACTATTTTTCGTCGAGCCTCTAACCCTCTGTCGAGTACTCGGGAAAACGTGTTTCCTAGTGGGTTAGGATCCCGTAAAGTATCATACAATCTTGACTTTGGTCAAACAAAAATTGTATGACAATTAACAAGGAGATGTCGAAGATCAATTGGATCCCATCCAACTCCTAGATCCGTAGGTGGACATCCAAGTCCGAAACATATATCTAATATATGCCTATATATCGAATATATACCCTATCCGTTTTCATCTGAATCAACTAGGCTTGGCTTTGGCACAATCAAAAAACCTAGTGATCCCAGTCAAGCGTGGACCCATTGACAGGGAAGCTTCGTAATCAAATGTCTATGGACAAGAAGTGGTCTTGACTTTGGCCAAACAAACAAACCACAACTTGGACACGACACCGATAAAAACAAAGCCTCGTGATTAAAGCACATCTTTGACTGACAAGGGCTTGACTTTGGTCAACAACCCCTGACAATCTCGATCTTGAGCAAGAATCACTCAATGGAAGGAAATGACGCTTGATATTTAACGAGGGTTTTTCGCGTGCAAATTGGCTACCCAATTTAATTATCTTTGTTAAGGTCTTCATCATCATACACCCTTAAACATGCATTCTAAATACATAATAAAGCGAGTATGAAAAAAAAATAAATGATATGCGGATGGATACTTACACATTGATCCTAGATCAAATCTCTCCCTTTCTCACTCAAGCAAACACTAGTATTACTTCTACCCGTTACCCTATACTTCTAAAGAAACCTCATATACATAGAGGGGAATAGGTGAGAAGAGAATACAAGAGAACGAATGTGAAAAGGCTGGACACGCAGGTCCAATTTAAGAATAAAATTAG